>JAAGKR010001444.1:0-67190 GCA_011419295.1 Clarias macrocephalus
ATCAGTCCTGTGTCATGCCAACAGTAAAGCATCCTGAGACCATTCATGTGTGGGGTTGCTTCTCATCCAAGGGAGTGGGCTCACTCACAATTTTGCCCAAAAACACAGCCATGAATAAAGAATGGTACCAAAACACCCTCCAACAGCAACTTCTTCCAACAATCCAACAACAGTTTGGTGAAGAACAATGCATTTTCCAGCACGATGGAGCACCGTGCCATAAGGCAAAAGTGATAACTAAGTGGCTCGGGGACCAAAACGTTGAAGTTTTGGGTCCATGGCCTGGAAACTCCCCAGATCTTAATCCCATTGAGAGCTTGTGGTCAATCCTCAAGAGGCGGGTGGACAAACAAAAACCCACTAATTCTGACAAACTCCAAGAAGTGATTATGAAAGAATGGGTTGCTATCAATCAGAATTTTGCCCAGAAATTGATTGAGGGCAGCCCAGTCGAATTGCAGAGGTCCTGAAAAAGAAGCGCCAACACTGCAAATACTGACTCTTTGCATAAATGTCATGTAATTGTCGATTGAAGCCTTTGAAACGTATGAAGTGCTTGTAATTATATTTTAGTACATCACAGAAACAACTGAAACAAAGATCTAAAAGCAGCTTAGCAGCAAACTTTGTGAAAACTAATACTTGTGTCATTCTCAAAACCTTTGGCCACGACTGTACAAATGTTCAATAAATGTATCTTGTAAATAATGACTACTGTATATCCCACTCTATAATATTTATACACTTTTACTAATCTCTCTGAAACCAAATATCTGTATATCCCTGGAGACACATCCCAATGTGAAGATCTCATGATCTCCCTTGGAGAACTCTCACACAAACTTTTAACACAGAGACTTGAGATAGTTCTGGATGTCGTCCAACTTTCTCTTTTCATAGCGCTTGCCAGATTTATGAATGTAATTTTCTCCTTTACTCTACAACTTCAGGAAGATCTTGACATTTCCTTCTACGATCACTCAAGTGGTTGTTCACTCACTCACTCATCGTCTCTATTGCTTTATTCTGTATTCAGGGTCACGGGCGGCCTTGGAGCCTCTTCCAGGAGACTAAGGGCATGAGGCAGGGTAGCCCCTGGAACCCCACACACACTCATTCACACAATACAGGCACTTTGGGAACGCCAATTAGCCTAATCTGCAGGTCTTTGGATTGTGGGAGGAACCCAGAGTACCTGGAGGAAACCCACCAAGCACGAGGAGAACATGCAAACTCCATGCACACAGAGACGGGAAGCGAACCTGGATCCTGAAGGTGAGTGGTTGTTCAATTTTTTAATATTGAGATTGGATAATTGTAACTTGTCCCTGTGAGTTCTGATGCAGAATGCAGCTGCATTTCTTATCTCCTTTTAAGTTATCCCATATCGCCCCTGTGCCGTGCTCTTTTCCCTGGCTTTCTGTAACTATAACTGCTTACATCAAATAGGAAAAGCAGAACTCGCCCCCAAAGACAGAATGGTAAAGACTTTCCTTGCATGGCGCCCACGCGCCGGTAGTGAAATCCACTTGTCTTGGTTGTCCAAACAGCTGACTCACTCACTGTGAATCTTTAAATGGAAACAATCCTATCCCCTAAGCACTTAAATGATCACTATAGTCTAATATGTGGGTTTTTTTTTAAATGGAGACTACAAAGCACTTCTGTAATGGCATCTGTTAAATAGTTTAAATGTAAAGGGGCTCGTACTGTTAGTGTATTATATAGTGTGTGCATTTTGAAGTCTATAACTATTTCAGTATTCAGTCAGGGGATTGATCAAAGTGTTTCTATACAGTTATAAACTTATAGGAATCATTTGTACACTCATGCATTGTAAGTGCATTAATTAGAGTATGTAATGTTACACCTTCTCAGTCTCCTAACACAGTTAATGTAAAATCATTCTGCAGATCTTCTTCCATTTGATCATTTTTGGTCACATCTTTATCTCGATATGACTGTGATATAAAGAGCTGAATTAGTTAGAAAGTTCTGGATATAATCTACAATAATGGCTTTTAAGTGATAATATTATCATGCCATGCACATGCATAAAACAAATCTATTAAAATTGCATATAAAACCAGAAAAAACACACACACACACCTTTGACAAGAGATTTCTGTCTCTCTGATTGATTATACTGTACACTATGTTTAATTGATATTTTATATAATTTATTTTCATACATTGCTTTGTTATTCATATTCTGGCTCAGCATACAGATGTCTGTCCACCCCTCAGCGCTTCTGCATTCCTTTCTGTTGAAATCTCTCCTTTCTTTTCCCTAGTGCTCCATCCAGCCTGCTCTCCAGTCTCTACCAGACTGAATGGTGTGGTGTTATTTTGCATAGATTATGCAGCCTGTCTTCGAGTGGGTGTAGTTACAAACCATGCAGCGCACAACAGCCTTTAAATAATTCATTTGTTTGTCATGTTGGATCTTTACTCAGTATTTCCCTTTGTTTTGCTCTTTCAGGTCACAGGACATGTTTCATTTGAAACTTTTTGGGAATGTAAATGTATTGGCTAATTTCGTATAACTGTCATGATGAAATGATTTAGCTGAACCAAATGTAATATTCAGTCACAGAATGAAAGTAGGATTCTTTCTTTTTAGAACTGGTCAGCAGGTTCGAGAGTCAATGAGTGTTTTTTTGTTTGTTCGGTTGTTTTTGCTTTCGTCATCTCCATCATGCCGCATTATTCATATAGATGCATTCTGATGTTTCTAACCATCTGTCTGATTACTTAAAAGATATGCATTTATCTATTCTATTTAATCCAATTACCAGCTGACCTTTTTTTTCATTGCTGGTTTTCACATTACTTACATAATCATAGTCAGAAACTGGTTTCTAGTGTGTATTAAAAACCAATTTGCAATTATTAGTCATACTAAAACTTCTTCTGAAATTTTGCATCATTCAGAAAACTCTGCTGGCACGGTGGCTTAGTGTCGCCTTGCACCTTCAGGTTCTGGGGTCGACTGGCACCTTGTTCAGGGTGTTACCAGCCTGTGACCTACAGTAAGTCTTCTGGGATACGCTCCAGGCCCCAGATCAGTGAGTAAGTGAGAAAACTCAGTGATCGTCTATACCGATTTATCCTGTGTACAAAGTCGCAGGGGGCCTGGAGGTAAGGTCAGTATATAATACGAATATTCATTCATTTGTTCATTTTCAATACTGCTTATTCTGTAAAGGGCCACAGGAAGCCTGGAACCTAAAGGGACGCTGGACAAGTTGCCAATCCATCACAGGGAGTAAGAATATATTTTTTTTAATTAGATAGCCTTATGTTTAAAACTTGTTTTTTTAAAAAACATTTTTGTTCACATTACCCTTATTTTGGTTAATCTGAGAGTAACATTATTAAAATCATGTCTGAGTTTATTCTAAAGCAACATTTTGTAAATAGTGTCTGTTCATCATCGGAGTTTTATTTAACAAAGGTGTTTACACTTTCAGTAAAGTGTGGAAGATTCCTTGTCTTTAACCTGTACTATGTCACAATAAGAAATTAATATTGACTCAGTGAATAGGAGGCTAATGCTTGATTTGGGTCGTTGATTGAGAGCATTTAACCAAATTTCAGTTGCCTCAGGTGTATGTGACTTTAGATTTAATTAAAGATTTGATTTGATTAAAAATAAACTAATAATAATAATAATAATAATAATAATAATAATATGATGATGATGATGATGATGATGATGATGATAAATTAGTTTTAATCAAGCAGGGATAATCAAATATACTTCTACTTCTAAAGCTGATGTAGTCCATTATTAAGCATGTGTACTTTAATATTTGTAAATTACTTTAAATGACTTTTTCTGGTGCATTAATAACAGATTGATTAAATATCTACCTCTGTATAGTGTATATTTCACATTCTTTTATATGGGTATTGCCACATCATTAACATACTATATAATTAGCTGTCTATTTTTAACCATATTACCCACAACAATGTAATTAGTTTGGTGTTTTTAACCTTTCACCTTTACCCAATCCACCTTTTTCCTTTGAATTACCTGACTACGTCTCTCTCCTGGTAGCACCTGAGACACACATCTGTAGCTTTGTATGGATGGTTTACTTGTTACTGTAGAAGGTCAGCTGCCAACTGCAAAATGGCTTGGAGAGATTTGCTCTAACAATACAGAGAACATTAAAGTATAATTTAAATACCTGATCAGGCTACGTCATTAAACTGTGGTTAAAAGGTTATTCTACACTGTCTAGTTAATCTTGTTTTTCCAATTAATGTATTGCTTCTGATCACGACTCCTACTACAGATTTTAAACATAGAACTATTTACATATTGCATAGACTGAAAGTAAATTAATTCATCATTCGTGTTTTTTACGACTGCTTTTAACATACTGTCAGTATCTTTCAAGAAAAAAATGACTAAACCAGCTGTCAAGTCTGAGGACTCGTATGAAGGATTCTCCCCTCTTAATGAACTTTGGCTTTGTTGGTTAAAACCTCACCCAGTTTCATTTTCCCAATTCCTCTTTCTATCATTTGCTTTTCTCAACTTATCCTGTTTTTAATCTCTCCACTGAGTCATAGAAACCCATTGATTTTGATAGTTTTGACATTTATTTCCCTTGACTAAACGGGAAAAAATGTTGACCCAAAGTAAGTGACTGCATTACTTAGTAAAAGGATTAAATGATTAAAGCTCAATCCTTTCATTTTTTTCTTTATTTTCACTTCGAGTGCTATAACCTTTCGGCAGCAGCAAACCGCAATCATGTTGCCTTCAACCATGCATGTACTGTATGATCCGCCTCAGACCCTGTGCTGCGTGTTTTATCAGATACATTTCTTTGTGTCTCCCTGGCAGTGTTCCCGAGATGCCTCATACTGTAAGTCTCAGCCTCACTGTCTCTGCTTGTAACAAACAAACAGATCCTTTATGAGAACTACAACACAGTACTTTGTTATTAGAACAATTATTTTAATGAAAAGAGGATCGTTGCTGTATTTCTGCTGTCAGTTCAGACCTTATAAATAAATTCATTGTTCTCATTCTCCCCAACTGCAAAGTCTCATGGTAATTTGTATTCTGTTGACAGGACAACTGTTGATTTGTGTAGAATTATGAAAAACCAAGTCATTACATATTCATCCAAATGGCACCTGTTCAGCAGGATGTGTTTAACAGGCATGTTTTAGATCACAGTTGTTCATGGGGCACTAGGGACGTTTTCTTTAAGGTATCCAGAAAAGAAATACTTGTATGTCCTTAGATCTCCATGTACAGCTTCCCTTCTGTGACAAATGTATCACAGAATGTACAGTATAAGCTTCCTGATCCCTAACTCATATAGCACACATGAAGTACATTGTGAAACGGACTGGGAGACCGAAGACCAAATCTTTTGTGCAGGATACATGTGTTTCTCATAGATCAAATTGTCAAACGGAATTCCAGTCAAATGTCTTTCTTTGTGCTTTGTTGCGCAACATTATTTGCAGTTTTCAACAGCTGCATTTTATCTTTACAATCACTGAAGCCGATCCAGTGCTCCAAGCCTGGCACTTTGGCTTGACTTTGTGATCAGAGTGTCACAGCAAACTCTTCTCAATGCCTTTCTGTGTTTAGCTCGATTTTATAGCAAAAGTGATTTTGTTGTGTGTGTGCAGCTCGTTCTCTCAAATGCTGAGTGTTAGAATAAGCCAGCTAAGAAAGGTTACACAAAGAAACAGGGTGAGAAGTAGAGGGGTATGTCAAAACTTGAATGAATTCACTCATTGTCTGTACTGTTTATCCTGCTCGTCCTGGAGCCTATCCCAGGAAACTCGGGGAACACAAGGCAGGATACTCCCTTGGATGGGGTGCCAATCCATCACAAGCCGCACAAACACACACACTCACACAAACAACGGACAATCTCCACACATACAGATCCAAGAGCAGGACTCGAACCCTCAACAGTACTAACCACCATGCAGCCTTGAATGAATTCAAGCTCTTCAAATTACATTCCAATGGTTGTTGTGTGATGGCACAGTTTCCCAGTGGCTAGCACTGTCACACGAAACATCCCGGGTTTGTGGTTTCGAAAATGCCTCCAGTCTCTGTGTACAACGTTTGCATGTTCTCCCTGTAGGGTACTCGCGTTTTTTCCCAACAGTCCAAAGACATGCATCGTAGGCTGATTGATGTGTCCAAATTGCTGACAATGTATGATTGTATGTGTGTGTGCTTGTGCCCTGAGTTCCTGGGATAGGCTCCGGGCCCCGCGTGACCGTACATAGGATAAGTGGTATGGAAAATGGAGGATAAATGAACATTTAATATGGAAGTCACAGCAATATAAAAACGTCTTTATTTGTGTACTGAACAAAGTTTAAGCTTTAAACAAAACAACTTAAAACAATAATTAAATTCAGTTCACTTTCAATTAAATTTTATTTGTATAGTGTTTGATCAATGTTTATTGTCACAAAGCAGCTTTACAGAAAAATTCAGTATAATAAATATAGTTCTTAAAACAGCCATGCTGCTACACATGTATAAAACTTCTCAGGTTGCTTCGCCTCAGGGTCGTACCCATACAACCAATTTTTGTCATTGGTAATGATCCTCGGTATGAAGGACGGGTCATCCACGGCATGCTGATGGAGTTCTTGGCAGACTTTGACACGATGTTCCTTGTGCTCCTGGGCCAGTAGCCTGGGGACAAACTTGTCAGCAACATGGTGCATGTTCAAATCACATGTGAGGATTGCCTGAACTGTTCCGTATGACACAGCGACAATGCCTGCAATGTTGTGAATTGCTCTATAAGGATCATCATGTAAAAGTTGCCGAATGGTTTCGATATTTTTGCGGCTTGAGGTCTTTGTGATCTCTCATAGTCTTCCAGTGATGTTCTTTCAATCTTGAAGCACATGTTCTGCTCAAAACACCTCAATCAACTCATTGCAGTATCACCATAAACTTGCAGAATCATGTCAAACGTCTCTGTGGCAGATTTGCCCAGTTTCATGTAGGATTTCATGTTCGATCTTTGTTATAACTTGCTGTCCATGATAAAATCGCAGACATGGTAACTTGTCACTGCCAAATAGAACCTCAACATCTTCATCTCTACTACCTCCAACTCTGCCTCCTGTCTTTTTTTCAGTGCCAGTGTCTCTAAGCCGTAGAGCATTGCTGGTCTCACTACTGTCTTGTACACCTTTCCTTTCATTCTTGCTGATACTCTTTTGTCACATAACACACCTGACACTTATTCTACCTATACCAACCTGCCTGTACCTGCCTCTTCACCTTCTTTCCACACTTTCCGTTGCTCTGGACCGTTGGCCCTAAGTACATAAAGTCCTGCACTTTCTTTACCTCTGCTCCCTGTAGCCCTACCGTTCCACTTATGTTCCTCTCATTCACACACATGCATTCTGTCTTGCTAACCTGAAGGCTAACCTTCATTCCTCTGCTTTGTAGAGAGCACCTCCACCTCGCTAGATTTCCCTCCACCTGTTCTCTGCTCTCGCTACAAAGCACAATGCCATCTCCAAACATCATTGTCCATGGAGACTCCTGTCTAACCTCATCTGTCATCTTGTGCATCACCATAGCAAACAAGAAGGGGCTCAGAGCCGATCCTTGATGCAGACCCACCTCCACCTTGAACTCTTCTGTAACACCTACAGCACATCTCACCACTGTCTTACAGCTCTCATACATATCCTGCACCACTCGAACATACTTCTCTACCACTCCAGACGTCCTCATACAATACCAGATATATACTCCTCTCTCGGCTACCTGTCATACAGTCTCCCTATTACCTCCTCTGTACTTCTCTGTACATTCTCAAAGCAAATACTGCATCCATTGTATACTTTCTAGGCACGAAACCATATTGCTGCTCACAAATGCTCACCTCTGCCCTTAACCAAGCTTTCACTAACTTTCCCAAAGCTTCATTGTATGGCTCATCAGCTTTATTCCTCTGTAGTTGCCACAGCTCTGCACATCCCCCTTGTTCTTAAAGATCGGTACTAATACACTTCTGCTCCATTCATCTGGGATCCTTTCACTCTCCAAAATCTTGTTAAACAAACTAGTCAGAAACTCTACTGCAACCTCTCCTAAGCACTTCCATACCTCCACAGATGTCATCAGGACCAACTGCCTTTCCACTCTTCATCCTCTTTAACGCCATCCTCACCTCACTCTTACTGATTTTGCTCCACAAAAGTCACCTCTTCTACTCTTCTCTTTTATTTTCCTCATTCATCAACGCTTCAAAGTACTCCTTCCATCTTCCCATCACCATCCTGGCACCTGTCAGTACATTTCTGTCCCTATCTTTAATCACTCTAACATGCTGCACATCATTTCCATCTGTATCTTTTTGCCTCGCCAACCTGTTCAGATCCACCTCTCCCTCCTTAATGTCCAACCTAGTATATAAGTCCTCATATGCACTTTGTTTGGTCTTTGCCAACTCTACCTTCACCTTACGCTGCAACTCCCTGTACCCCAGTCTACTCTCTTCAGTCCTCTCAGTGTCCCACTTATTCTTAGATAGCCTCTTTCCCTGTATACACTTCTGGACTTCCTCGTTCCACCACCAAGTCTCCTTGTCCACTTTTCCCTTTCCTGATGATACACCAAGTATCCTCCTACCTGTCTCCCTGACCACCTTAGCTGTAGTTGTCCAGTCAACTGGAAGCACCTACTGACAACCCAGAGCCTGTCTCAACTCCTCCCTGAAAACTGCACAACATTCTTCCTTTTTCGACTTTGTCCTCTGCTATGCCTTTGTCCTCTTCACCTTCCTCACCACCAGCATCATTTTACACGCCACCATCCTGTGTTGTCTGGCTATACTCTTCCTTACCAATACTTTGCAGTCACTGTGCTACTTCAGATTACAACGTCGACACAAGATGTAGTCCACCTGAGTGCTTCTGCCTCCACTCTTATGTCACCCTACAGTATAGTCCTGCCTCTTCTGGAAGAAAGTATTTACTACTACCATTTCCATCCTCTTTGCAAAGTCCACCACCATCTGTCCTTTTATGTTCCTGTCCTGAAGACCAAACCTGCCCATCACCTGCCCATTCTCATCACCTCTGTTCCCTTCCCCAACATGTCTATTAAAACCTGTGGGGCATAACCACTAATAATATTGCACATCACAGCATCAATTTCCAGCTTCCAGCAACCTATCTGATACTCTTTTCACCTCCAGAACATTCTGTACAAAATCCTCTTGTAGGATAACTCCTACTCCATTTCTTTTCCTATCCACACCATGGTAAAACAACTTAAACCCTGCTCCTAAGCTTCTAGCCTTTCTACCTTTCCACCTGTTCTCCTGGACACACAGTATATCCACCTTCCTTCTCTGCATCATGTCACCAACTCTCTTGCCTTCCCTGTCATAGTCCCAACAGTCCCTACATCTGTCACTCCTAGACTCTTGCCTTTCCTCTTCTCTCGGCCTATGAACACACCTTCCTCTTCTCCTTCTTCGACCAACAGTAGCCCAATTTCCACCAGCACCCTGTAGGTCAACAACACCGGTAGTGGTCATTGTTAACCCGGGCCACGACCGATCTGGTATGGAGATCCTGTTAATGATTCGCATAATTTGATTTTCCCTTCCTGCCACAACCCTCTGCATTTATCCAGACTTGGGACTGGCACAAGAAGACACTGGATTGTGCTCCTCTGTGGTTGCATTTCAGTTCAGTAGCCCCTGTAGCTTTCATATCTACGTATGTCAAAGAAAATGTCAATATTAGGTAACAAGTAACAATAACCTCTCAAAAGCTTTTCCAGGTCTACAGAGAAAGTAGACTATAAATACTGCAAAAGCATGTTTTTTTTTTCTTTTACTTGATTAAACCATTAAACAGTGATGTTATCAATGGGTTGGGAATGAATACTCCTTCTGTTTACTCACTGGCTGTTGATCAATATCCATTATAGTTATAAGTTTTACAAGCCAACCACAAATGTGCACTGCACCACCTCAAATAAAATACAAAAGAAGATGAAATGTCAGAACCATAAAATGCTTCGGGGAAGTCAGGAAATTTATTGTCATCCTATCCATGTATTTGTCTACAGGGGGAGGAAAGATCATATCTTAGAAATAAAATATGGTGCAATGTATAATAGTATACTGTGTTTCTGTACACTTCATACCAGCACACATTGTCCTGGGATTAATACACTTAGAGAAAAATGATACATACACTACAACACAATACACAGAATTTACACGCAACTACAGTACTGATTACTGTGCACACTAACTACTGTAGATAAATCTTGGATTTTGTTTTAACTACAGTAACTATGCAAACACTGAAAACCATGAGCAGCATATGGGGTGTAAGTCTACAGACTTAAAGAGTATGTAAAGAGTATGCAAAGGGAAAACATCAGAAAAACATTCACACAAATGCATTATTGAGAGAAAGTGTGAGTCCTGATAGCCACTTTATCAATATTTGCGCAAACCTGAATAAAAAGCTATGCTATGCTATGGTGTATTATATTGACCTACCTAATGCCGTTATCATATTGACATCAAAATTATTATATGTATGTGGCACAGAACACTTTTAGAACAAGTGTACAACTCTAAATGTATTTTTAAACAAACATAAGTTGGATATAATTTATTAAGACTATATGAAGATGCTGTGGAAAAAATTGAGAGGACAAATCTCATATCAAACAAAATAATATTTTTGAGAGAAGTATTGTAGAAGAAGAGAGAGAGAGAGAGAGAGAGAGAGAGAGATTGCACAATACAGTACATGCAGACGGTCGTGGTGATGCAGCACATCATTGCTGGCTCAGAGCTCCAGGATCCCTACATTAAACCAGAGCTCAGTTTACTCTCTTTGTTATCCCTGTGCCTGAGTGGGTTTCTTCTGGGTTCTCCAGTTTCCTTCCACCTTTCAAAAACAAGCAGGTAGGTGGACTGGCTATTGTGTAAAAATGTAAATCAGTGTATGTGTGGTGCCATGACGAGTGTATTCCTTCTTCATGCCCAATGTCTCCGGGACTGGCTGCAGACCTGTAACCTGACAAGGATAAAGCACTTACTAATGACACACACACACACACACACACACACACACACACACACACACACACACACACACACACACACACACACACATTTTTACTCTTACTCACTCATACTGCTTTATCCTGTATACAGTGGCTTGGACCCTATCCCAGGAGAATCCGGGCACAAGGAGGGTTACACCCTGGACATGCAGATTTGGCTAATTTAGACAGACATCACAAGACACACTCACATTCACACAATATGGGCAATACCCAGAAGAATCCCACCAAGCACGCGGAACATCATGCAAACCCCATGCACACAGACCCGGGATGGGAATCGAACCAGGACCCTGGAGGTGCGAGGCCACAAGGCGAACCACTCAGCCACCATGCTGCCCCACACATCTTTAACAAGAACACGTTTTGAGATCACTATGGGTATAAACTTAACATGCCACATACAGCATTCATTATTAGGATAATTAATTAATGACGTCATTAACCGAAGGCTAATGGCACTAGAGAAATTGGTTTCAAATCAGAGGATGCTACAGCAACATCATCAACAATAAACAAATGTGTGTGTGTGTGTGTGAGAGAGAGAGAGTGAGAGAGAGGGAGAGTGAGTGAGTGAGAGTGAGGAAGGGTTCGGCCCTTTAAGAGTAAGCTCACGTCGGCCGGAAGCTGCTGCAGGAGAGCAGAAGTGCGGACGAGTTTGAGACGCGCAGGAGCGCCTGACACACACACACACACACACTGAGATAGAGAGGGATAGAGAGAGAGAGAGAGGCTTCCACACGTCAGTTACAGAAAACAGTCTTTCTTGTCGTTTCTACAGACCGTCGCGCGACTTGCGCGCTGTTTTGGAGGCTTTGTTAGGAAACTCGTGTTAAGTTGTCATGAACCCGCGTTAGTTAAGAATCTGTATCTCCACACACACACACACACACACACACACGCCGCTGGAACTTCTCGACATTTGGACCGTTTTGGTGCGACGCCGGCGGTGAGACGCTTGAGAAAGTAAGTTTATCAACTCGTGCAAACTGTTGCTCCGTTTTCTGCTGTCGTTTGTAAATAACTCCTGTAGAGTTTTATACTGCGTGTGTGACTTTAATCTTCACACCAACACACCAACACACACACACACACACACACACACACTCACAAGTTTTGTCAGGGTTAGTGTTGGTCTAATTCATTTCTAGACAGATTTCATTTTCAAAACATCCCATCAAACGCATCATGGTTTTCCCTTTCAGCTTTTGTGTGTGTGTGGTTTAATGCATACTGTTTGTCTAGATCACACATTTGCACACTATTTTAAAGGCTTTGCTGATCAGTTTGATCCATTAAAAAGACAGAAGGATCCAGAACTTAAATGATAAACAGAATACAGCTGTAAGGTGTCCCAGCACTTCAATCCACAGTAAGACAGAACAGCTTTAATGTGCCTTGATATAGATTCTGCAGATTTCTAAAGGGATCACCAGGAATCCCTCTGAAGGACATTCACTCGCTTGATGTTTAGATGATGAAGAGCACCGTAGAACACGTGTTCCTTTTTCTACAGTATATGATTGATTATCATTTTTATCCTCAATAAACCATCGAATGCTACTCTTGTGTTCTGCTTGAGACTTACTGTCCAATACTGTTGCACTTTACTGTACTTGTATGTGTTGCACCGGATTGAAAAAATGTCTTATTCATTATTTTGGATAGAAATTATACAGAATAACAATGCATGTTAACATTACTTATTCACGCACATAAAGGTTTATAAGCAACTAATTTGAAAATAAAATGCATTTGATGTGAATGCCATGTTTGGTAAGGTAAGCTCTTACTTTACCACTAACATTTAAGGAGTTTGCGAATTGACAATCTTACCGCTGCTAGTTAAATGGAGAGGGGAAAAAAAAGTTTGAAACACTCTTTTGTTTTTGTTCTGCTTAGACCAGTTAAATCCCAGCATGGGGTGCAATCATGGAAGAAAATGTTTGTGATCATTCTAAATAAGTTTGTATACATTTCCAGTTCCTCTTCCATCTAAGAGGGCAGTTAGAGTGAAATGCCTTCCACTCCAGGTTTTTTATTTTTTATTTTTTGCTCTTCAATACCAGTATATTTGATATAAGTCATTCTCTAGGATTATGTATGGATATGCAAACTGCTTCCCATTCGTCAGGTTGGGTAACTACTAGCAAACAAGCTCATGTTTGCCACAAGTACACACACACGATTTTTCAGCCAAAATTTGAATCATCATTGTTATATTTCAGTGATAACCGTGTCCAGTCCTGTAAAAAACATAAGCTGCGGGTCATGTTTTAAAACCTCAAAAGTACATGTAGAGTTTTCTCCAAATCTCTACTAAGGGAACATCTGTCATGAATTGGAAATGTTTCGCGCTGACTTAAACATCAGGCAAGGTCAATTTTTAATCAGCCAGAGCTGAACATTTATTTATCATGTGCTTAGAACTTGATGAATGCCGATTATATCTAATTCCGAAATAGTTTTAAAGCCAGTTGTAGAGTTAAAGATTACTGATATGAAACCCATCGTTATGCTAAGTGTATGGCACTTGGCCAAACTCTGAGATCGACGCTTGATATCTGAAGCCTTATATGTCAGTCTTTTTGTATGAAGAAATGCATGGCTTCCTTGTTCTTTAATATCACATGATAGCCCATAATGTAGGTAGCTCCTTATATAGAGAAGATGATGATATCCTGGAGTAGTGTTGCTGTAAAGATAAGAGTTGTTGTGAGATGTTGTGAGTTTCTTTGAGGGGAAAGGTGAGGGCAGTGAACAATTTGTAATTGGTGAGGTTCTTTTCACATTTTGGCAGCTTTAAATAAACTATCTACTTAAACTTGGATTTTGTGGTGCCTTAGAAATGACCATCATACAACCAATCAGTGCAAAGAAACCAAAAAATAGCTACCACGTGTTTACTAGGATACACAATCTGTATAGGAGCCATGGCAGTGCACATCCATGTGTTTTTGGTGCATGGCATCAAAACAAACAACTCCAGCTGATCTCTGCCAAAATTGCTCACAATGCATTAAATAGCCTGAAAGCACACATTGTACTAGTTGTACAAGTGATATTATAGTGCTGTTTTAGTTTATGCTTTTCAATCCTTTTGGGAAGAAAACTTTCTCAGACTCAGGGCGGTTTCACAGACTTGGATTTGCCTTGTGCCATTTGCCAACTATTTCAGTTTTAGTTACATTAGAGCGAGGGATGCAAAAAATATTAGTTACTGTGTATAGAAAGGTTTCAATATACTGGAACTTCCAGGAAAAAGAAGTTGTTCCTGATGTACCGGAGCAGGCTATGGTGTTGCGGCTTTGGCACTACAGAAACCTTTGCTTAGTGCCCGGTCAAATATTTTTCCCTGGCTTGTGCTGTTCTTTGCCAAACCTGATTGCCCTTTCATCCTGCCTCCGGGTTCGTCATTGTTCTGCTCTGATTTGCAGATGGATTAGTAAACACATAAGAAGTCACAGTTCACAAAGCCTTGCAAAGCTTTTCACTTTTTGCTATGAACCGCAGAAGTATTATTGTATTTGTATTAGAAACAGAACGTGTGTTTGTATTTTAGATATCTCTTAGGGCTGTTGTTTAAGAATGTGGACTTTTAATGGACGTTTAACCAATTTTGATGCAAATATTTATCAATAACGTTTACATTCTTTTCTAATCTAATACAGTACCAAAAAAATCCATTTACCAATTATATTGTTTATAATAAATAAGTGAAAAGAGTCCGGATATTTGATGCCTCCCCTTTTTTGCTTTAATGACGGCATACGCTGGAGTTGGCTTGGACCCCAAAAGTTTACACAAAACCATATGAGCCTTATTAGATCAAATCCATCGGCTTGGGGTGTGCACACACAGCATGCTTCAGCATGAGACATTAGACATGAAGAAAAATCTGACCTTTTGTACAAAACAGTTAACACAGTCAATATCAATGTAGCATCCTAAAAATTGGAAAATAGCAAAATCCCAGATTTTGAATGTGGTCTCATGCGTTTAGACATCAGAGAAATTCAGCCTGGCTGTGCTGTGTGACCAGCACTTTAACACTGATATCCATCACTTGAACCCCTGCTGATGACAAGAACAGGTCAGTGATCTGGAGGTGCTTAAAGCGTTCATGTTGCTCTACTGGCCAGCTAATTAATCCCCTAGCATGGTCAGATAATGTTGTTTTTGTTATGATGAGTTATGACACTTCATGTTATTCCCATTCCCTTTTGGAACATTTGGAGGAAGGATATGACCCACGTAAGGAAATGTGATTGGCTTTTTAAAGTACCAGTGTACAGAAAGTACACCTTTCACTGCAAACAATGAAATCATGGCAAGAGAAAACTATTTATGCCTTTGTGGGACAATACATGCTTGAAATTATTCAAACTACAAGACAATGTCTATAAATAAACTGAATAGATTTATATTATGTTTTTGTGAGAATGAAAAAAGGCACACAGGAAGGAGTTGCTCTTACAACACTGACGTTGATTACTTTCCTACAAAAGTATGTCCTATCATCTTTTTTCTCCTCTTACACCACATCAGTTTCTCAGAGATTACATTGATAATAATTTAGATAAGTTTATTGTTGCATTTACTGAAGTGAAACATTTCCAAAACAAGTTCTTATCACTTGCTTTATGGTTTATATGGTGTAAGTAGAACTTGCTGTAGAATTTAATATAATTTTTTTTTTTTTAAATAACATACATACTTATAAAAAAAAATCATATTAAATACATTTTACCATGAGGGCAGAGGGGGAGGTCCTCCTCATTATGGGAAGCTTCGTCATTTTCTAATTATGTTTATCTTTGCTAAATGGCATTAATAAACACTAAATACTACACACTTTTGATTGGTTTTATGTATTCTATATGCTCAGCTATTCATCACACTTGACAAGATAATGCAGATCAGGTTTTCATTACATAGCATGTCAAACATCAATATTCCTTTACCATTGCTGCGCTCGAGCAAAGTTCCAGGACACCCTCTGTCCTGACTTACACATGACCCCGTTACATAAGCTTACATCATCGATAGAGGCCCAGGAGCGGGTGGTGGATGAGTTTGGAGAACAGATGGATTGGGGCCTCAACATACAGTACTCAACCCACACTGTGGTATAAGAGGCAGCTTGAAACCTCAAAGACCTGCTTCTTTCCCAGAGTGGTGCCGAACCAGTCATTTAGTGTATATGCTGTAACATGAGGATGCTCCTTTACATTAGGTCCATTAGTCGGATTGTTTTGGGGTTGTGTTTGTATGTCCAGGTCTTTTTAATTTTGATTTCTATAACGTGGAACTAATTTGCACATTTGACTGAATGGAATATAAAGTCCTGCGAAATTTCTGTCTGTTCCAAATTTATGTAGTAAGCATTTACTCTCCATTTGTGATTTTTTACTTTCTAGGCCATAACATGAAAACTGTTTTGTGTTAGTGTGATCAGTGTGTTTGGTCACTGTAAGAATATTTAGAGGCAATTAGAGACCTGGTGTTGGAGCTTGTGTCAAATATTAATGAGGAGTTTTCTTTATGTGCACATTTAAAAGCTTTCATACACCCTCAGTTGCTATTAAAGTGCTGAAAATGTACAGTAAATGACTATGTTCTCAGTAATGGAAAGAATGAGCGTAGTGCTTCTGATTGCATCTCATGATTGTCTACGGTTGTGTAAGTACCTAGATATCATAATATTTAGCTAACTAGAGGGATATTTGGTGGGTAGTCATGGTAATGAAGGAAGGATAAAAAAAAAACTATAAAAACAAGAAATTAGCGGTATTGCTGGACAATGGAAAAATAATTACACCATTCAGTAAATTGATATTCCTAGTGCTGTAAAAAGAAGACCCCTGTATTATTAGCCTAAGAGAATTTTTATAGTTGACTAAAGTTGGTAAGAAAATACAATAAGAAAATTATGCAATTATTAAAATGTAAAAAAAAAAAAAAAAGGATAAAATTTAAGTTTTTTTTTTTTTTTACTCTTTGATTGTTCTCAACTGGGTGACTTCCATCCTTATTGTAATGATGCATAACATTTTTTTAGCTGTCCTGCATACATACAGTACAGACCAAAAGTTTGGACACACCTTCTCATTCAAAGAGGTTGAATTTGTATTATGGCAAGAAAAAAGCAGCTAAGTAAAGAGAAACGAGTGGCCATTACTTTAAGAAATGAAGGTGTCAGTCAGTCAGTCTGAAAAATTGGGGGAAAAAAGTGAAAAAAACAAGTGCCCTCAAGTGCAGTCACAAAAACCATCAAGTGCTACAAAGAAACTGGCTCACATGCGGACCGCCCCAGGAAAGGAAGACCAAGACCCACCTCTGCTGCGGAGGATAAGTTCATCCGAGTCACCAGCCTCAGAAATCGCAGGTTAACAGCAGCTCAGATCAGAGAGCAGGTCAATGCCACACAGAGTTCTAGCAGCAGACACGTCTCTAGAACAACTGTTAAGAGGAGACTGTGTGAATCAGGCCTTCATGGTAGAATATCTGCTAGGAAACCACTGCTAAGGACAGGCAACAAGCAGAAGAGACTTGTTTGGGCTAAAGAACACAATAAAGAACACAGTAAAGAAAACTCTTTGAATGAGAAGGTGTGTCCAAACTTTTGGTCTGTACTGTATATAACCAAGCTTGGTATAGCACACAACTAATTTCTTGTTTTTATACAGTTACAGTAAAGTGCAAGACCTTTAGTACTGTACATACTGTGTGCCTATACACCGATCAGCCATAACATTAAAACCTTACGGTTTAGCTTCCTTTTGTGCCACGAGCAGCTATGATCCGATTCTTTTATGGGACAATTCATGTATGGCTCCATTAGTAAAAAAAAAAAAATATATATATATATATCATATACAGTATGTTTGCATTTTAAGTGGTAAAATGTTACAATTTCTGTGTAATCCTACAGGTGGTGTGCTTGAAACTATTACCGCTTCTCGTGTGGTAGGAGCAAATTACATTGTACATGTTCTCAGTTTGTTTAGAACTGTAGATAATCTGTAAAATCTTATATAGAATGTGGATGTTTATAAAAATTTATAATAACTAATTTATAAAAATTGTTACTTATAGAACATATAATTATAGAATCGTATCGAAAGGTCCCTGGTGATACTCATCCCTAGTATATAATTGATAATCAGTATAATTTGATTCACCTGGCAGTGGTGGTGTTAATGTTATCACTGATCAGCGTGTATACACACACACTTTGCAAACATAAGGTGCACAGATGTGCTGATCACTAATGAGCCTCTCTGGCTTTGTCATGGATTACTGGAGCTGGAAAAAGTGCTGACATGTACCTGTTTTAGAGAGTACTGAGCTTGCTTTTGTTTTTCTTAACTTTTATAGCGTGTAATAAATAGGTGTATGCAAAAAAGACACACCACTCCTTTGCAAAATGAACTATTGATTTGCTTTATTGCTGTATACAGGCAAAGTTTACAGAGAGCTGAAAAAGGTCAAAACAACCGAAGAGCACCTCCTAAGGGCAGAGTGTGTTAAACCATTTAGTAACGCATCCATTTGCAGCACATCTGTTGGCTACCACAGCCGCACAATAACTCTTCCTCTTTTCATACAGCTGAGAGACTCGGAATGTCAGTGGAAAGCTCTTGTTTCTCGAGTGCTTCCTTGATTTTGCTCCTGTGACTGAAAGGTGTCCAAAAACAACTGATGCTGTGTGTCGAAGTTCCTAACATGGCCCAACGTCTACGAAAACTTTATACGTTCATTTATATGCGATGTCATGGGTAACTCTGTGTAGCAGAGTGTAGACTGATATCGTAAATGGAGTCAGAGATCTCTCTTGGTCTTAATGTTATCGCTAAGCTGTTTCCAGTATAACTGCTCTGACGTTTAGAATAGTGCTATGGTAACAGGGATTTCCCAGAGAGAGAGGGCTTGGGCTTCATCTGGCATATTCTGTTTGGAAAGCAGAACATGATTTTTCAATTAAGCCTTCTTTATTTTTTCTCTGTCAGTGAAAAACAGCTACATCTGGGTCACAACCAAACCGCCGCCCAAGGCAAAGTGCATGCGTGCACATCCAGTAGATATACGCACAAAATGCACACGTTCTTCACTGTGTGTTCTATACATGTACACAAACTGAGGATGAGGTCACAGACGTGTTGGTGTTCTAGTGGGAGATTCATAATTTGGACTTACAAATACAAGACTGTATGATTAACAGGGTTTTTGTAGCTTTGAAAACATGAAATAAGATATACACTTTGCTTGTTTAGAGACAATTCAAGTGCAACTTCCTGGAATAGCATGTGAGCATTAAGCTTTCAAAATGCAGTGCTGTGCAAAGGTCTTGAGTCACCCCTCATTTCTTCATATGAAATTCAATTATGTGAATTAAATGAAAGAAATTGGAACATACTGTACAGTATGTTTAACTTTGGCAGGCTGCAAAGAGCATTAGGATACGGTTTAAAAATTGGTTGTATATGCAGCAACTTCAACAGCAACCTCATTTCCCCTCTCGTCTTTTTCAACCTCTGCCATCATCTGCACCTGCTTCTGCCTTAAATTAGGTGTTTTTGTGATTGAATGATTCAAAAGAAAATTCCTCTGAAGCTGGTCAGATACTAAAAAATGACGGCCAATAACTTATCAATAAAATCCTTTAGGAATCTAAGAGAACTATTTCTCTAGAATAATACAGTATGAAAAAATGAGGCATGGTTCGAGACCACGGTTCTACAGAGTATTGCCTTGTGTCGTGTTGTCACTCTTGTTTGCACATTTGCGTGTGCACTTTGTTGTTTTATTGTTTGCTGTATTATGTGTAGTACTCGGATAGTTAATTCATGGTGTTGATTTTTGTCAGCTATAATTATAATTAGCTATTCAGCTAATTATACAGTATGTCTTGTTTTGTGTTAATTTATGTTGTATGTACGTACAGTATGTATGTAGCACCTTGGAATGATGCTTAGTTTCACTGTGTACTGACAATAAAAACCTACTTGGTACGAGTTGAGACTTTTGCACAGTATTATACATGTTTTCTCTCACAAGTCCATACAGTCCAAGCTAACAACTTAAACTAAGCTCACCTCGAATTCCTCCACATTGTGATGTCACTACTAATATAAACATTGTTTGCATATGACCGCCTTCAGCAGCTTGTCCCACTGGCCAGATTAAACACTGAGCAAATGTCTCTTTGCATAGCCTCCCAAAGGTTCCATGCATTCATCAGCATGCAAAACTCAAAGTTTAACAACATCCTTAAAGATTTTTGCTCTGACCAGTTTGTAGACCACATTTCTTCCAGATGTTAAGCAGATGCACTGCCTGGTTCTCTTTAAAACGGACAGTACCACCCTAGTGAAGACTGTTTTCATGAGCTCCATCTCAAAAAGAAAACTTTGGTTGAGTGAGATTATTTTATTAAAATGATTTGAATCCCATCGCTACGTTTGAAGTCTACATGACTTTTAAAACTCGGACACTAAACCCACTAAGAAAATCAGCAGTTTGAAACACAAAAGCAGTTTTGGTCAGTGGCAGACACGATGTCACATGGTGGTGCTACACAGTATCTTTACATTGAATTTCCATTATGCGAAAGAATTAATAGTGCCCAAGTCACACTCTAGCTGAATCACTGAATGTAATTGGTCATGGTATGCCATCAGCTGTTATATTGGACTGCTAAGTCTCTCTCTATCTCGCGCTCTCTCTCGTTCTTTCTCTCTCTGGTAGTGGAAATCAGTAATTCATACTTCAAATGTAGCTTCAGCAGCATTTTGGTTGCACGACTGATAAAAAGCTTTTGTTTCAAGTCTCCTGCTTCCTTGAAAACTTTGTTTACCCAACTTAAACCTGTTTCTCTTTTTCTGTCTGATGAATTCAGTCCTCATAAACGCACCTTACTTTTTTTGTCTTCGTTCTTTTTGGCTCATTTCTACATAAGTCCTAAGCTGCGGGTTTTTTTTTTTTTTTTTTTTTTTTTACAGACTTGTTCTTCCAGTTTGAATTTTTGTTACAATTATTTTGTTTGTTTTGTCTTTTTAAGTCACCTTGTCATTTTTGCATTCTATATTGACAAGTAACAAATCAAAGGGGAAGAAAACGATTATAAAATGTGTTACTTAGAAGTTGGACAGCATGAACTTGGCTTTAGTGCACCTTTACATGGAATCTGCATGTCTCCGGAAGCGTACTGAACACCATTTTTCTAAAAGATTAGTCCAAAATCTCCCACAAGTACCAACTGAGTTGAGATTGGGCAATTTTATAAAGACCATAGGATATGATTCATGTAAATAAACACAAATCCTGAAAGAGACCTTTCATTAAGGTTCATTTCCATACAGTATATGATCAGTCAGAATGACTTTTTGTTGATGTGCAATGACTCTCTTCTTTTTAATGAGTATGAGCTATCCACAGTGCAAAACAGCAACCATTAATTCCCTTTCCCATTAATTAATTATGTCATCTGTCTGCTGTTTTTCGTTTAGAAAAAGCCGAATATGATTATCTGGAGGCAAGACCAGGTTTTGCTTCTCTCGTATGGTTCTGGGTCTGTATGTCATTTATTTTGCAGTAATTGGGTTCGGAGCTCCTCTGGCGACCCATATGAATTTTCTGGGGCAGCTTTGAGTTGTGTGTGTCATTCTAAATGTCATAAGATGTTGACTTGACTTGCAGGCATGAACAAGGTTGCATTGAATTTCTTTACATGCGAGTTTCTGAAGAACTGTCCTAAATGAACGAAATGATCATTATAATGATCAGATTTAAGATTTTTTTTATTTTTATTTTTTAAACTTTTTTTTTGTCTGTCTGTAGTTTGCTGCCACATGGAGTTCTTGTCTTCCCCCCACAAAAATGATGCACGAGTTCTGAGGAAATATGTAAAAATAAATAAATATTAATTGCCGTTTGCTGCTGTACATCCTATATTCAATTAATTTCCATATAGGGACTATGTTCAGTGCTTATTTATCACAAGAGTTGTGCTCATTAAATGATGATGATGATGATGATGATGATTTTATTATTCTTATTAAGCAGATTATTTTCTGGAATGAGTTACACACAGTGAGGTTTTTTAAAATTATCTTTTAATTATTTTTAGGACGCGTCTGTGCTTGATATGTAATCTTTGCATTAGGTCAGATTTCAAGGTTTCAGATTTGAGTGTTTCATAGAAATTTGTGCATTTTCTAAACTAGTAGTTAAAAATCAGTAATCGCTTAATTATATGTTAGAAAGATGCACATTCTTTGTAGCAAGAGCAGAAAACAGGTGGAGGACAATCCAGAGAGGTGGAGTATACCTCTGGAAAGCAGAGGAGTGAAGATTAGCCGCAGCAAGACAGAATACATGTGTGTGAATGAGTGGCACCCAAGTGGAATGGTGAGGCTACAAGGAGCAGAGGTCAGGAAGGTGCAGGACTTTAAGTACTTCAGGTCAGCGGGCCAGAGCAATGGAGAGTGTGGAAAAGAGGTGAAGAGTCAACAGGTGGAGAAATGTGTGTTGATGAATATCGCTGTCAAAGGAAAGGTGTACAAGACAGTTCTGAAACCTGCGGTGCCTTACAGCTTACAGACAATGACACTGAAGAGTTGGAGGTAGCACAGATGAAGACGTTGAGATTCTCTTTGGGAGTGACAAGAATGGATAGGATCAAGAGGAAGTCAATCAGAGCGACAACCCATGTTGAAGTCAGAGAGGCCAGATTAAGGTGGTTTGAACATGTTCAGAGGAGAGATGGTGAATATATCGGTAGAATGATGCTGAGGTGAACTACCAGGCAGGAGGTCTAGAGGGAGACCAGAGAGGAGACTTATGGATGCAGTGAGCGAGGACGTGAAGTTAGTTGGTGTGAGAAAAGAGGATGCAGAGGACAGAGTTGGATGGAGACAGATGGTTCGCTGTGGCGACCCCTGAAAGGGAACAGCCGAAAGACAAAGAAAAAGGAGAACGATGCACATTCTTACAGGGGTAAAGTTTTACAACAGTTTAGTTATGGTTATGTGAAACAAAGTAATGAAGCCCAAATTGTCTTAACACACAAAATATATAAAACAAATTACAATAGGACTGTGGAAAATACTGATGGAATCATTCAAAAGCAATCGTAATAAAAATACAATGTCCAATATTGTGCACAATTGAAAGTGCCCTCTTGTGGTACATAAGTTAATAGATATGGTAACTATAGCTAATAGTATGCAAAAACCAACGTTATAGGTTTTATACATTTTAAAACCTTTATAAAAACTTAAAAGGAATTATTTGATTAATCATATCTTATTAACATTTTTAATCCAGATGAACAAACACCCTCTCCGCCCATACTGAAGCTTGGTTTTGTTGTGTCAGTTTAACGATGTTGTGCAAGTTTTATTTCCCCCCAAAATTTACTGAAATAAAGCGAATAAATTTATTATAGCACTTCAGCCTAAATTTTTAATGCTTTAACAGATCATGAGTGTGTCAACACTGTCTGAGCTTGAAGACCTAATAATGAAGTTGAGCCACACTAGTGACTTGTATGCTAAAACAAAATATGAGAAGCATGTATAACACAACGTGTATAGCTGTCTTAATTACACACCCATACACACCCACCTACAGCAGCATTATGTAGTCATACTCGGCGGAATACAGGCTTCAGTGTGGCTTCAGAAGAATGAAGCAACAGTTAAAAAGAGAACTGGATGAAAAGAACAAGTGACGCAAATGTACGAGTGAGACGATCAGACATGGAAGGTGGACAAAAGAGCCTCTTTCAGCTCACTCGCGTGTTGTTTAGTGGTACAGTAAAATGACTGAAACAAGTCTGTATTCAAATTATTATGAATTCCACTCATATTTTGCGCACACACATTTACGTGAACATACAGAATTCACCTTCATATATAAGTGGGAGGCAAGTAAGAGTAGAGTAACTCATGCAGGTCTGTGCGGCTCTCCTACATAAACTGTCACAAATATACACAGACTCACTTCTGTTCAAATTGCTTGATTTTTTTTTTCATAAGATTTGTGATGGATTTTTTTAGGCTGTGCTTAATTACAATAATAATAATAATAATAATAATAATAATTTAAGCTGGTCTTGTTAGGCAAACGCTGGTATTTAAGAATGCGAACTGTCTGAGGCTGCACATGAAGGTTTTTACAAGTGAGCACTAGATGGAGCTATAGTGTATGAAAAGGCTTTTAACATGAATATTTAGCTTTTTGAATTTGGTGATCTCCTGTAGTGTCCTGTTGGTTAACGTCCAGAAATAGTGACCAAGATTGTGCTGCTTTTTTTCAAGAGTATTGTATGTATTATAAAAAGTTTTAAAACAAATAATTATATATAATATACTTATATTATGTAAAATATTACAAAGTGTGTGTGTGTGTGTATGTGTGTGTGTGTGTGTACTGTATATAGTATACTGTGTGTGTGTGTGTGTGTGTGTGTGTGTGTGTGTGTGTGTGTGTGTGTGCGCACACACACGCATACAATGCCGCCTCAAAGCTCCAGGATCCCCGGGTCATTCCTGAGCTCTGTATAGATTTTGCATATTCTGCTCATGTCCACATGGATTTCTCCAAGTTCTCCTGTTTCCTCCAACCTGCAAAAATAGACTGCTAATTGCATTGCCTATGCTAAATTGCCCCTAGGTCTTTATGAACTTGTGTGAGTGTGTGTACAAAGTGATAGATTGATATTGTTTGTGACTAAAAACGAATGACTGAACCATAGTGCTGCTTAAGATTTAACAATCACAAGTTTAAGCTCAAATGTTGAACAACTTGTACTTGATCTTGTTCTCGCTCCTGTATGTCAAATCCATTGTTTTAAATTAGATTTTGCTTACTAAGATTCCGACCAGCCACACACTTGCACTTGATGAGGTGAGACCTTGGTCATTTCTGTGACCCTGGCCTGCATTCATCTGAGCTCATGTTCCAGCTTATATGTCTCACACCCTCACCTTAAATCGCCTGCCTTTAGATTCTGGCACAGACGAGCATAGTGAGGCAGCGGTGGGAAAGCACCGTGTTGCTATTTGTGTGCTTTTGATTCCTCCCTGAAGAGTGTTGGAGCTAGCTGCCTCTCGTTTTTCTTTTGAGGGGGGGAGGTCGTGCATTTTCTGTCTACAATACGTGGCCCCTTGCTCTCCTGTCACTTGGTCTTTGACTGACATTCGGCACAGTTGATCACTCCTGAAGGACCGCACGTTTCCCTGTTCGCACCTCATTTAAACCTGTTAATTGTTCCCTGATGAAGACTCCTCTGTAATTAACAGCGCAGGAACATACTGTAAGTTTAATGTTTTTTTTTTTTCCCCTTTATTTTTAGTCTTTCTTGATACTACTCGTACATTTCAGGCCAGTTTTGATAATGTCACAATATTGATATAGATATCAGAGGACATTGCCATATTGCTAGAATATATATTATAATATATATATATATATATCAGTGCTTTCTGTCTTTCTTTCCTTCCTTCTTCCTTTCTTTACTTACTTATAGTTCTCATTTAAGCATACAGAACATACTGATCCTAATTTGGTGTAAAATATGATTTATCTATCCATCCACCAATCTATCTAGCTATCTGTTCCATTTATATACCACCTGCCTACTACTCAAGGTTGCTTACTGTCAGTCAGTTTGCTCAAATTGTGTGTTTTTACGGCTTTCCATGCCCCGTCAAGTTTGTGTGTATATGTGTGTATATTTCTTTTAAGAGGTTATATATACACTGAGTTTAGTTGCGGTAAATGAATTAAATAGAATGTTACATCAGTGATGCAGAATCCTTAGTGACTCTTTGTGATTCATTGTACATTTACTAATGCAGCTGAATATGGTGCATGAAGTTTTACCCATAACATCTACGTACGTGTGTGTGTGTGTTGGGGTGTGACAGATTAACTAGACCTCCAGCTCAACAGCTGTCCGCTGAGCCCCACCTGCTTTATTCCTGTTTAGAATACAGAAGTTAAAATAGAACACACACACACTCCCACACACTTCACACTCCAGGGACAAAGTTGTGCATGATTTTCATCTCATACACTGATGTATAACTGCTCAGGGTGAAAGGCAAATATATAGTGCTTCTACCTGTTTCCTATTAACCCAGACTTGACAACTGGCTGTGTGGTTAATAAGGGTCATGTGTAACATTTGTAATTTTTCTGCTATGATGATCTCAGAGAGGAACATGAGAGGAACTCCTGTCCAACTACAAGTGTGGTGTACCTCAATGAAAGCTATTCGGGTGTTCAGGCCTTTCAATTAATAGGACAATGGCACAGAAAACTTGTGTGTCATCATGCACAGGATTAAAGAGATTAAAGAAGTGTGCATTACACATAATACATTTCAGATTCTTTTTATGATCTCCATAATTCATAATGAATGAACATCATCTTGTCTTTTATGTTCTTTTTATTGTTCCTCCTTTCTAAAGTAGCAAAAATTTTATAGCCGTCCATATTTTGTCTGTTTTCTCTAGCTAGCATGAAAACTAACAAATACAGTGGGAATTAAGTTCATGGGTCAAACCCCCAATGCACCAAGCTATTTCCAATGTTTTTGTACTCTGTGAACATAGCATTTTTAAGTATTACAATTAAGTAAAAACCTCACTCATTTTAAGACATGTACTGTATTGTAGAAGGTGAGATACAGTAGGTGCCAAAAAAAAATATATATATATTATAATTATTTTTTTCAGAGAGTGGAGTGGGGGGGTGACCGAACGTAACTTTTGATATCGTCTCATTACTTTGAGAGATTTAAATCTCACAAGGTGACTGCTATTATTGGAGATGCACTTACAGTAAAACCCTACATGCAATCTTATTTATAACACATTATCGTCTGTCAGATTAGTGAAGCTCCTGTCCCACAGGCCAGTGTTGTTTCATCATACCCCTTTTACTGTTTCACTACAAATTGAACCTACTTTCATGTCCTGTCATTGTACCTTTGCCCTCATTTTAACCTTTCAATTTGACCTTCATTAAAACTGCTGACCATTAGTTTAAGAAGGAACTTTTACACCATGTCCACTCTACAGCATACAGTATATTCTATGATTATACACTCCACTCTACTGAGTGACCAGCGCTTTTGTTGGCTCTGACTAATATACACAAACACACACGTGCCTCATGTCGTCGTGTGGGTACATTGACATCAGTGACCCAAACAGGCCTCCAACTGGGGAAAAAGAATGGACTGTTGAGTGAGGCAGCCACTCAGCAAACACCTCTCCTTATTGGGGAAAGGGGTTGAGTTGTGTGTCAGTGTGTGATAATTTTAGGGAAATGTGACCAGCATTTTTCTTGACCTTGTCCTCATTTTACCCACTGGAAGCCAATGGGAAGAATTTTCTGGATTAACTTGCACCAGTAACTGTTTATTTGATCAGAATTTAATTATACACACACAACTGGGAGTAGTGGTTACACTATAACCATGCCGTCCTGAAACCAGGCTGATCAATGAGTGATGAAAAACATATGTTTACATATTTAGTAATAACTGACCATGAAGTTGATTTTAAAGCTATCTACAATGTATTTGAAACTAAAAAAAGACATCCTGTAACTACATTCAGTTTGGTTTAATTGGTGTGATTAAACTGTCTGTAAAGATAGTCATTGTTATGGTTGAAAATTTTTAGAGGATGATGCTATTGTCTAAAAATATGCTCGGGTCATAGTATTAAGTGACCATTTGGTGGAACAAGCTGAAGTTTTAAAAAAAAAATTTTATGCAAGTCAACTTTAACATCCTTGTATAGCATATGTAACAAAAAAGATCAGGTTCCTAATTGTTTTTCATTCTCAGAAAGTGTTTTTGAAAATAACCTTTCTGTTCATTTCTGCCATCGTCAGTTTACACCCACCATAGCATTAACACTTACTACCACAACATGTGCCACCAAAATAGCTCTGACCCATCAAGGCACGGACTCCGAAAGACCTCTGAAGGTGTGCTGTGGTATCTGGCACCAAGATGTTAGCAAAAGATTCTTTAAGCCCGGTAAGTTGCGAGGTGCAGCCTCAGTGGAGTGGCCTTGTTTATCTAGTACATGCCGCAGGTGCTTAACTAGATCTGGGGAATTTGGGGGGCTAGTCACCACTTTAAACTAAACAAGACCTTCTATTTTGTAGATGCCCAGATTCCGTTGTCTAGCCGTCTCAGATTGGCTCTTGTCAGAGTTTTTCCTGCTTCCAACACTTTAACTTTAAGAGCTGACTGTTCACATGCTACATTACATCAACCTTTGAGCATGGCAATATGCAGCTCTGCTTAGCCCCACTAGAAGGTTGTTTCACTTGATTATGATTATTGGTGTGAAGTTCTTGTGTACATTTGATATCCATCATTTATTATGATGATTGTAGCATTTTTGCAACTTCTTAGAGGTACGAATGTGTAAATTACAAAACTAGCAGAATACACAATGCTTTCGGTGCAGTCTACATTTTTGTATAGAGAAATGCAGATGGCTGTGGTATGAATTTAAGGAAGTGGTGTTTTTTTTTTTTTTTGGGGGGGGGGGGACTTGAAGCTGAAAACAACAAGATGGAGTAAGAATTAGAGAAAATAGAGTAAGGAATTTGAGCAGGTTGAAAAAAAAAAACCAATTTACTCTAGGTTAAAACATAATGTTTATTGCTGTAAAGGTAAAAAATACAGTATGTTAATTGGTCTGCATAATGACACAACCTTCATGTTTTTACTTCCCATAGATTTTACAGTTTGATTGTACATACAGTAACCAGGGAGGACTCACTCTGTATAAAGTGACTAGACTAACATGAAACTGTGTTGCTGTAATCAATTTAGCTATCAGCGCAAAGCTAAACCCTGGACTGGTAAACTCTAGCATGGAAACTTGATAATCAACTGCTCTGTTGAGTTGTTTTTGTGCAGGAAAATCAACACATGGTTGTCAAGCAACCCTAATTTAGAATTTAGTCAAGTTAGCCTTTCATCTATAGTCTCACAAAGCTGCTCATTCCAACCCCACAGACTTCCAGTGTAACCTCAACCCCCTGCACTGCTCTCTGCGCTCACTTTGATGTTCGAAAGATCAGATAAATCACACTGTGATATGGAGCTAAGCTTCGAGTCCAGATTTCCACAAGCTCCGGTAAGAAAATCTCTCTCGTCCTGGAAGGTGGAATGTCTCTCTACTTGCTGGAGGGCCAGCACACAGCCGGAGGCCCCATGGCTCCATCCTGTCCCTTTGCATAATTGTTAAACCAACACCGTGAAAAGTGTAAAGTCTGTCTTACGGTTAGTAGTATGTAAATTTCCCACAAGGTTCCCCATTTTTTGACCCATCTCCCTCTGAAGCCATGGTTTGGTCAGACACAATTTTTTTCTTATTATCTTGCATCTTGTCTGCGCTCTAAAGGATGATGTACTATATAGACAAAAGGGGTTAAACCAGCAAGTAGTCCCCTATATGTAAGATGTAATCAAACATAACAGCTAAGTATGTTTGTGGCGCCTTGTGAATTGTACGTTTCCATTTTTAATAACACCATCGTAACATATGCAACATAGGGGGAAAACAAAACATGGATGTTCTTGCCTTACATTTGAAGAGTTTGGACAGTTTGACAGACTCAACTGTCGTTCAGTTTTGAAAATGAAGAGCTTACCTCCACCGGTCATTGTTTTCACTTAAAACTGCTGCTTGGGTATTTGAATACTAGCAGTGACCTCAAAGATAAATTAAGATCATTTTGACCCGATTCAATGTTTAAAGGGTCAAAGTAAATGATTGAAAAAAAATTTATTCATAAACTTGGGTAACAATTTTAATTATGATCAATTGCTGGGGTCAAATTGACCCCAAGGATAAAAGATGTTGGTAAATGTGAAGGTAACAGGAAGGTTAAACACATTATTGTTCCACTGTAGTGTTTTAGCAGCCAACTGGCTGATGGTTTGCAATCACAATCCTTTTATTTGCTATTTTATGTAATTCATTCTTTAGTCACTTTGGCTAGTTGTAACTGTAATAACATCAACTTTAATAATACACGTGTGTTTATTCAACAAGATATAACGTTAAAATGGGAGGTGAGTCAGAGGAGAAGAGGATTGTTGAACTACGAGGCAGAAGGAGTTTAAGGATGTTAAAGGACTGGTGATCAGAAGGTCAAATCTTTAAACCACAACCTCACCCTACCTCCACCAATGAGCCCTTGAGTAAGGCCCTCATGCCTCATCCCCTCAGATGTACTGTATAATGAGAGAAATGTAAAGCACTCTGGATGGGAGTGTCTGCTAAATGTCAAATTTAAAAAGAGGTGCAGATTTTTACTTCATTTATAAACAACTGCCTAAAAATATATTGACTTGCTTAAGTCAAAAGACACATATTTGGGTTTTGCTTTGAACAAACATGCTGCAAATACTGTATAAAGTCTCGTGACCACAGCAGATTTTTTGTTTTTAATAAAAACACTCCAATATTACACAAATTAAAAATTTGTAACCATGTATGTACATTAATCTAAAACAATACTGCTAGTGACGGGGGACTTGCACTGTTCACAATGTGTTCAATCGAACTCACTCTGTAAATGGGGGTCTGGTAGTACCGTGGAAAGTTGATGGACTGAAACTGAAGCGGAGCAGGCGTTCTCCTTGTTCTTTTACCCGTTGGAACCTCAACTGCAGTGTTATTTTATATGTATGTTACAGCTTTTTCATGTTATTTACAATGGCTTCAATTAGACCATGATCTCCGTTTCAAGTGAATCCTTGCATTTGCTTTTAAGAAGTCACACACTAGAAAGACTAATGTTATGAAACTAAGCTCCAATTTCAACTTTATAATGTATACAGCTGTTTGGGGAACATTTTCCATAAGCTCAGTTTATGGCTTTAACCTATGCTGGTTCAAAGATTTAACATGATTTATTAGAGGTTATACAGTTGTGACAAAGACTGAAAACATGAAGGAAAATACTGACGACTGAAATCCACAATATCTGCATTTGACAAATGTTAATGCTAGTTTAATAGCCTTAACTACCTGGGTAGCCATGTGCTAACACTACCTGCAAATTTACGTTAGCATCGAGTTACTGTAGTATGTAAACACTTTTCCAGCCCAATCAATGTCCTCAATCTCCTACACAAACTTATATAAATATCCAGTAAGATCCCATAGAGTTACTATCCAGGTCCCTTTCCAGGTCCCTTTCCAGGTGTTGCAATGAAAACACAAGTGTGGCAGTGCAATGTTTGCAGTGCAATGTCCTATTTAAAGCGTTTTTGGTTTACCGACTTGCCTAAACCTATTGCTGAAATGAATCATATGACAAACCACTGTTGGAAAGACTACTGAGGAAATGTACTGATGGGATCTGGTAGTGATCTGGAGTTACATGATTAAAGATGTAATCAGTAATGTAATCATTTAGATTGCTTAAGGAGTGTAATGTTATCTGATTACTTTTGGAATACTTCTGATCTATCTCGTTTATTTTTATATTTTTTTATCGTACTCCATTGCAGAATCATCTAGTAAGTCATCTAGTTTTTTTTTTTCTCCCCTAATTTAGTGTTGGCAAATACCATTTTATGTGAACAAGCACTGTTTAGGCAAACATTTTCACATAAAGTAAACAGAGATAAAGATTTATATTCAGAACTTTAGCTCATCAATAAATTAATATAGCAAATTGTAAAAAAAAATTGTAAAAAAAAAAAAAACTTTGCACAACATGAGATTTTTGTTAGAGAGCATAATTTAGTTTCTCTAGGGGGAGCCAGACTGATATCTGAGTAAACCCCGACTTTACAGCAAGCACTTTAGGTGTGGACTGGAGTAAAAAGATTCTGCGAGACAGGTATTAAAACAGACATTTAAAACCATAATAAAGAAAAAAAGGGAAGATGATGCAGAGAGAGAGATAGAAAAAATGGTATGGTACAGAATGGACATCTTTCCAAGCTTAGTTAAATAGCCAGAAAGTATAAAACAAAATGACACCAGCAAATGCTTTTCTTTGAGACTGGGTTTAAGCATGACAGTTTTCTTATACTTGTAGCGATGTTAAATAAAATGTAATTAAATAATTCAGAATAATACATCAGTAATCTGAATACACAGTTTTAAACATCTTCTGTTTGATTTTCATCAGCATATGTAATCTAGGTTACATGTAACCGATCACCTTTGGCTAAACCTGTGCCTTTATCCCTCCAAGCGATGTGCTTGAGTTTTCTGTATCCATTTCAGTTGGATGTCGTTTAAAGATTAACTCCCCCGTGAAGTATCAAATAGGCAGCATCAGGCCAAGCTGAAAATCTGTACCCTAGTGTGCACCCATGGGCACTTGTGCATGTGCAATCAACCGTTAACAGTGCATTTTACATAATGGGATGAGCTCATGTGTATGTTGTGCATCGCTTAAGAAGCGTACTTGTACAGGACTATCTTACAGCATTTATTATGTCTAATGAGAAGTTTACCGTTACCACGGAGGACTAAACCACTAAGTAGGCTCTAATTGTAGCCTGACATCATATCGTGAGTCGTGGGTTTTAGTCACAACCTCATACTGTACCATCTCAAGTGCTGATTATTCAGGCATTAGCTCACATTGTGGAATGTCTTTGATCTTGTTAGATCGTGTTCTGTAATGGTTGCTGAAAGGGTGCTCTCAATCTCTTATACAACCGTCACATCTTGCCGTATTACAGAGTTGCAGCTATAATTGACATGCGCATGTGGATCTGTTCATTTGTGCTAGGCTTCAGTTCTGAGTTCCCCTTCAGTTTCTGCAGGAACTTTGTCTGGATGAGTGTGTGTCTGAATGATAAGTGTTGCAGTGGAAACATTGCAGTCAGGATAATGTGCCAAAAATAGTCTAGACCAAATGCCATTCTGCATGTACTCCGGTGCCTGACCCCTCACCAGCAGTGTTGTAACCCTTTTATTCGCCATATCTCACTACCCACTTTTTCTCTTGCAAAGTCCACTTCTTTCTTCTTTGATCCTGTTTGGGATTGCAGCTGGGTCTCATTTTACTGTACCTCCTGTGTCCTCTCTGCATGTTTATTATTCATTCATCCTTTTTTTTTTCTCCTTCACCCCCTACTTTCTGACGCACAGAATTTGTACACCTTTCAGTTTTGTTTTCGTCTTCTTTTGTCTTCTTTTGACTTTTTCCCCCAAGTGGCAAGGATTCATTCCGACTGTGCTTGAGCCTCCTCCACAGACATGTTTAACAAGTTTGACAAGGCTATTCTCAGCCTCTGTCTTGGGTATAGATTGTGTCCTAAATACAAGTTCTTAATAAAAATACAGATATAAATAGGAGGCACACTTTGAAAAAGGTTCTCAGGTCATCATGGACTAGAGACTGTGCACCTGGACTGGGATGCTGCAGAAAACACTTTGGTCAGTTACAATTACAATCAATTTCAAATTTATTTAGCGTTTTCTGAAAGCAAGAGAGGGTCACAATTATATGAACAGAGTCAAAAATATACATTAAACGCTAATCATCTTACATTTGCTTCAATGGCTCCTCATCTTCAGCGGATGTTTTCGTACCATCAAGAAGCTTCTGGTGAACAGTCCACAAATTCTTCAAAAGGTCATCCAGTAGCTAGCCTACGTTATTCATTCCGCAACCAACTTTGTGTGTTTGGGCATTGTGTTCAGTTTTGTCCAGGTTTTAACCATCTAGCTGATAACTTTGGAGTTATCATGATGAAGGTGCTACTGGTACTCCATCCACTTCGTGAGCAACATAAGTTCTACTGGCAGCAAAACAGCCAAAAGTTGCACTGATTGGTTAGATGCCTTACATCTATGAAATGGCAAGACAATCATAGATAAGACTTCAATTATTGTAATCATTTATAGCACAAACGTGTAATTTGTTAGAAAAGACGGAAAGTCTAACCTAACCTTATAGTTGAAGAGGTTTTATTAAACGCTTTTTAAACACACATGTCAAAATGCTTTGTGCATGTTAATGCACAACTTATCGGATAAGCATCCGTGTAAACACTTTTTAGAATCTTGAATCGGACTGATTTTAATCAGATTGAAGAAATATCGTCCGTGTAAACATACACAACAGAGCTAGTTATTCAGTGTGACAGAAGCAGGAGGATATGTCTGTGATTTTCAGTCTCCAAATAACACTTCATATAGTTTACTCGATTCCAGAGACAGAAAATTGGAGGGAACATTTGTCACTTTATACTTCAGCACCAAATGTGGATAAAATAACTAACAATAGTTGGCTTAGGACCTGAAGTCTGTAAATCAAGCAGTTAAGAAGCTGAAATGCGTTAGGGACGGACAGCAGGTCTAATAGAGTAAACGTTTCATCACCATATATTGTGGTGTCAGTGCTGAAACAGATGTATGAAATGTGTGTGCTATATGGCGGGATAGACTCCTGAGTCATAGTAATTCATAGTAATTCATTTACGCAAGTGTCCGTACCATTATGCGGTGTTGCTACAGGAATGCAGTTTTTTTTTTTTTTTTTTCCTCAGGAAGCTGCTCTGTGTAGGTAACGTGAATGTGGGTCAACAATAAATCAACCACCCCTTCACCCCCCCCCCCCCCGGTTATTCCTGCTATCTCTTTCTCCTTCCCTCGGTCTCTGATTCTGCACTAGTGCTGTTCATGTGTCATTGCTTAGTGGAATTTCTCATTCCTATGAGGCGGTTCCTATCTATTGCTCTCGTTCTCAGCTCTGCCTGAGTGTAAAAGTACATAAACACACACACACCCTTCCCCTCTCAATTCGGTAATCTGATTAGTATTATTTGAGCAGCTTAGCACTCTGCTGCATTAGCCTCTTAGCTGGTTTTTTTTTTCCTGCCAGTAGTCATTGGGCTCTGATCCAGCTCCATGCAGACAACAAGGCAGCTCTAACGGACAAACGAGTGGACTTTTAGAGGAGCTGCTCCACATTCTTCATCCTGCCGCCCCATCTCTTTCATGCTAATGCTATCACTCTCTCTGCTGTCTCATCATTATATTCAGCACTTCTAGCTCCTCTCTCTCTCTCTCTCTCTCTCTGGCTGACAGTCCGAGGACTCCTGCAGGCGAGTCTGCATCACCTTGAAGTCCGCCGCTGCCTCCCTGCAGTCCCCTCCCTTCATACTCCTCCTTCAGTCCTTCTTTCTCTCCTCCTCCACCACCACCACCTCTTTCTGTCCTCGTCCATTCTAATCTTTGTCCTTTTCTTTCTTCCTCTCTCTATCTACCCTCATTACAGCCTTTTCTTTATCTTTCCTTTTTCCATAATGTATCAGAACGCGTGGATTGCCAACTATCTCAGCCATGTCAAGTGCTGTCAAGGTGAGTGGAGGAGAGCAGAGGCTTGGTGATGGGACTGTCCTGTTACTGTGCATTATTTCGTTCCTTTGGTGCTGCTGTGGTTTAGAAAAATTGTTGTTCAGCAAATGTAGCCTCCAAGGACATGCTGATTAAGTACAAGAGACTTTCTGGGAATTGGAGATAGATGGAATGAGAGAGTGAGAGTGAAACCCAGGTCAAATTTCTTTACTCTTTTTTTGTTACTTTTATTGTCATTGGAGTTTATTCAGTAGTAGAATTTTAAAGTTTTTTTTTCTTCTTTCTTTTATATCTGTGACAGCATCTGTTTGACTTTAACAGTGTATGCAGGGCTTTCACTGTTCTGCTGCCAAATTGTAGTTTTATGGTTTTGTTTTTGCACTCCGTGTGTATTTGTAGTGGAACATGACTTTTCGTTTATCCGCCGTGTTGAGTTGGTCTTCTGGTTGGTTAAACGCAGAGAAATTCATAACACGTGCGGTAAAGTGTTAATGCTATGCTGTCAGTCGCACTCGTAACTATGAAACCTTGTGTCAGAGCATTATACAGCCATGAACGTATCCATAAACCAGTGCCGGTTTGAAGTGATTAAACTGTAAAATGAGTTTCATGTGTTCATATGTTCACCAGCTCAGCTGTCATGACACAAACTCTCATGCTGGCCTTCGTCACGCATAGCCTTTAAAGTAGGCAGATATTCTTAGATGTTTTGACACGGATGCTTTTAATTTATCTCATGATGTAAGTGGCTATAGATATTGACATGACACACTTCCCAATGGGGTAATCCTGTGTCCCTAGAAAGCTAATCCTTCATTAGCAGTGCCATGTGCTGCACTGAGACCCAGCTGCCATGCTACAGTACCCCAATAGTTTGCAGTGAAGAGCAGCAATAACGCTTTGCTTTCATGTTGTGGTCAAGTTCTGGTTTTATTCCAGTTGACCAGCACAGAGCGTCTTATTTTTCAATCTTTTTAGCTTTTTGCCAAGGCTCTGATATCGTTAATATTGTTATTGTATGTTGCTTCATAAACCCTGTTTTTGCAGTTTTGCTTTTAGACAGAAAGACAAATAATCTCAAAAGATCACATAAGTGATTTTATATATATATATATATATATTGCTGCTATATAGCCTCATTATTGTGTAGTGCTAACCAAGCTGTGACATGTTCTGTTTTATGCTTTGACACCAGATGCCTGTAGCATGACTTATCACATACACCTGCATGACTTGTGTATTCTGTCACTGTTATCGCCACTTCAGAACTTTTATCTATGACCGTCTAGTCTTTAAAACAGGTGTGCAGAGTATGCCGATTCTCATCGTAAAAGAACTCAATGTGGCAATGATGTCACCAGTATTTTTACTTTTTATGTCACTAGGTCCTTCTTTTATCATAAGAAACGGCATACCCTGCACACCTGTTTTAATAGTGCTGTGGTTTAACTCTTTCAGATAAGAGTGGGTATGGCTGCGTGTTCGTGTGTGTGTGTGCGGAGCTGTGGAATAGCAGGCATTCCATTAATTGTCACACCAGACATCTAATGGTTGGCTTTTGAACCGACAGCAAATCAAACCATGGCAGAAAGGCTGATGGCCAAATCTGATATCCGATAGCTTACAGCGATTTGTTAATGATATTTTTATCGTGTTTCATGCTGTTGGATGTCACTCACTTAAAACGTCATCATATGGATTGTGGTACATTTGGAAAACATTTAAACACATTTGTAAACCATTGATGTAGACCGTGTGATTCATTTTTGGGGCAGCACCACAGACTATATTAAAAAACTGGACAAGCCATCCAGACGTCGCCCAGACGTTTTCTAAAGAGCGGATTTAAAGCTTAACTGTGAGAGATCTGGTTGTCACCATTTTGGCAGGAGCTGACTCCGCGTAAACCTTGGTTAATCCATAAATGGGCAAATGGCTGGAATGAACAGGGTTACTTATCTAAAATGATACTTTATATGCTAAGGTTACTTTACATTTAATTGAACTCTGTCATCCCATGGCAACTCCTACATTTCTTGTAGTAAGTGAAACTACTGCTTAGATAAAGTGATGCAGACCAAACAGCCGTCGCTCAAATCAGCCACTCCTCTAATTATGGGGACGCCTCGCTCATTTAAGAACTGGAGGTTGCTCCTTGGGCAGGACTTTCTTGCCATCACAAGCTCGGTGCGCTGTCTTCTATGCGGAGTTGTCGATGTTGCCCCCATATCTTTCTTTTCACATCCCAATAACAAGCCAGCTGGTGAATTATTAAATTTTGGTTAGACCATGCGAGTGTGATTTATCAAATCTATTGTAACTATAGCGTGGTATTATTATAGTATTCTCGGGGTGAGATCTCGGTGTTGAAATCGAAAATGTGAAGAGTTTCACACCGTTGCTCGTCATTGTTTGCAACAAAGGCAATAGGTCTTTGTCCACAAAAACGTGTGCAAGTGAGAACAGGGCTGCTGAGGTTCAAAAAACATTGTCATTTCTTTTTCACTTTAAGTATTTGCCATCCAATTGGTATCAGTCAGGTACTTTGAATAATTACAGCAATCGTAACTATTAAGATGAAATGGTGTAAATGAAACAGTTTTCTGCAAAAGGTTTTGGGCAGCTTCTGGCTTACTGTATGTTGCATTTCAGATACCAGTGTATCTGTGGTTCCATTGTTAACTGTAAAATACTAATATAGAAGGTGCTGAACAAGACTTTTCAGAGAGAGAAATATTTTGCCCATTCATCAATGCAAAAAAAAAAATGTTTAGGCTATGCTGCGAGCCATGAATGCACTACTGTCTTCACTTCTTCATCAGGAGTGAATCCTCTTCCTCGTAGGGATGCTTTCAGGGGACCAAACAGGTGAATGTCCGATGGAGCAAAGTCAGGACTATAGGGAGGATGTTCATGTAAGATCTCAATGCCTTTGATTAGCACTTCTCTGCATTTAATCAGAAGCTTAGGTTTTAGCTCTTCAGTAAGCATGTCACTATAATAAGCACTGTTAATTGTTGAACCTTTTTCTTGATGATGTTTCAATCCTGGCCCTTGTGAATCCCAGAAAACTGTAAGCATCAATTTTCCAGCTGACGGTCGACTTTTCAACAACTTCTTGCTTGGCCAGGATCCTTCCGTTCCATACTCTTCATTCTCAGGGTCGTAGTGATGAATCCATGTCTCGTCACCAGTAATGATCGATTCTTTTTAAGAAATGTTCACCTTCCATAGAGACTTAGTCTAGTCTTCGATTGAAAATAGTCCAATTTGTGTACAGTATGGAGGAAGTGTTTGGATATCTGCAAACTAAATTTAGAGATGCAAAATATTTAGATATCACAAATCACTGCACACTGCTCTTCTTTTTAACAGTTCTTTTTAAAGTGGGGCATTTTTTGCTTGCAGCGCAGTTACAGATGAACTGATGTAAGATGTACATACCTGCACAGCAGTGACTGGGGAGACCAGTAGTCCTGAATGGAAAGTGCTGATAAGACAGTGCTGCCAACAGAGGGTTTAATATAACAGAGTGTCGATAATGTTTGATTTAATATAATATGCAAAATGAGAATTTAATCGAAAATGCTAACAAACTAATTAAAAACAATATAGAAACTCTCTAATCGACTTAATCTTGCCGCCGTCATTTATTTCAGTTTTTTGGTCAGAAAAAAACGAGGGCAAAAAACTAAATTATTGAAATCACTAATCGTAAATTTAATATAAAATTAATCGTGATGTTATTCTGAGGTCATATCACTCAGAACTGCAGTTTACTATATGTAGTTTTCAGGGGAGTGAGGGATCATAGAAAGATGGTCTTTAATATTGAGCTACTTCTTAGACAGCACAAGTCTTTAAAATTTCGTTAATCTATTAGATTACTGGTGACAGCGAGCCTAATGAGACAGATGTTCAGTACCCATCAATATTAGTGGTGTGAAACAACTGTTACTGATGGGCGTGAGCATGATGCGCCGAGCTCTTGACTTTGGCAACTATGAATAAACATTGAATAGGTAAGAGTTTTCTTTAGACGGCTTCCATCTTTATGCGATTCTCTTTTCTCTCCCTGTTTCTGTCGGTCTCTCAACCTCTCCATCTCTCCACACAGCTGGTGCTGTGCTTCGTGAGGTGAAAGGAGATTTCTAGGCAGTGAGGAATGTTTTTAGGGGATACTCTTCCCAGCTGTGAAAACACTCTCAATACCAAAACACAACAGTCCTGAGAGAAGCTCCAGAGCTTCTCGTTCACCCTTCCATCTCAAATGATGTTTATAACAAGTGAGGGAGTTATAATATTGACCCACCCATCATTGCTAAAGCTTCATAGATAGGGTAGATTTAGGACAAGAAGCGTAAGTGTGCGTGGGAGCTCTGCTCCACTGTTATATGATGCTTGCATATAATGAATCTTTTGCTTTTATAATAAATGTTATTGTTTCAGGTGTCTTAATGAATAGGCACCCTATAAAGTGAACTCAATCAAAGCAGCTTGTTTGTGTTGTATGGGTATGCTCCACATCTGTGTGATTTCCCATGCCTTTTTTTAGGACTAACATTATTCCTAGGAACTGGAATAACATAGTATTAAACTGTATACTGTATGTCTTTAAAGCATAGTATTTCTTCTTATTATTATGTCTACTTTGATGAACGCATGAATGAATTAATGAATGGAAAGTGTTAATGCACCAAACACATTCACCTTCAGTAAATGTTTTGTCCTGGTCTATAAAACAGGGAGTGGGACAGGAATACGCATTTGATGAGAGACACATACTTTTATACTTGTGGGTTAAATGAAAAGTAGTCGGTCTACCTACAGCCATGCTACTTGAAAGGTTCGAGGAAAACGGGGGCCGAGTAAACCCAGGCGCGCATAGACAGTAACCCAAGTTACAGGGACCCTTGAAGTAGCAAGTCTTTCATTCACCAGAATGATGGCGACGAGGGCCATGTAGACGCCACAACAATCATATCAATCGCATCAAATATAGTGAAAACCAAGAAAGCAAACAAAACATAATCTGAACTGATGTAGTTACTGTAGTTTAGAGGTTTTTTTTGTTTTTTGAAGCACTGTTTTAAGATAACTGACAGTTATAAAGATCGCCATGAACAGAGAGAAATGTCTTGATTTTAGCCTTTTTCCGAACATGTGGCCTTTGCTTGAGAATTACAATATCATTTTCTTGTAAACACACGCCGTTTGCTAGAATAAATCGAATCATTATGTATTTCATGGGATTATGAGGTGAAAACTGTCCGCAATATTTCTAAGGAATGTGATTACAGCATTTCTGCCTGGTTCTGGTTATTCTCCATATTTAGTAAGTTTTTTTTTGTTTGTTTGTTTGTTTTCCTTTTTTGTTGTTTTTTTGTTTGGTCTTGATTTAGAAGTTAAGTGTGCTTTGAGTTAACCTCTAAATGATCCCATTATTCTTGTCAACAGGCATCACAGGGGAGGCCATCACCAAAGTTGCCAGACCCAAGCTACAGCAAAGGGCTTTTAGGTAAACATTGTTTTTGCTTAAGATTTCTCAATCTTGGGAAAATAACGGGATGGAAACCCACTTGTAATAAACTGCCACCTAGCTGTAACCTACTTTCTTTCACATTCACCCAGCTGTTCAATCTAGGCATTTGTGCATATAAAAGAATAAAATGTAATAAAAAAAATCAGAAAGCTTAGTTTAAAATACTTTAATATCCAGTGCATATACTGTATGTGCATTAGCAGCAAGACTAGGACTTTAAAGTTGAGGTCATTTCGTGGAAATACAAGAGCGTTATCAGACACATAACTGTTTTATCTCCATTCCCTTGTCAGTCCTATAACAAGCTTGACTGCACCGATCTGCTATTTTCACTCAAGCTAAAACTCTATAATAACGATAATGCTCCCCCCCCCCCCCCTCTTTAACAGTCCTGTGCAAAAGCTTTTGGTAAATGCTGCAGAGATGTTGAACATTAAAGAATGCAGCAAACAGTAATAATTTGTTTTAACAGTAATCTGAAAACGGTCATAATTTATTACATGATGTTTTGCTTTCTTTACCGGCATACAATACAAATATATATATTTTTCTGTAAAAATAATCATCAGAAATGTAAAACGCAGAGGTAAATTATAATAAACACTTTAAATGTTCAAATATAAACGCAATACGTATAAACAAACTGAGTGCCAAAGCGTGCTTTTTGGCACAGAACTATATAAATATATTTTGCATGTTTTATGGCAATAGAGCATCTATTTACTCTGCCCAAGTAAAAAAAAAAAAAAAATACATGTTACTAATGTCGTTTTTTAAATACTAATATTAAGACATGTTAGGAACGTTTGTACAAAGCATTACCAAGAGCATCGTCAGCAAAACTCGGTAGTCCTTGGTTTATCTTGTTTCATAGTCCTTGTGTTGTTTAGGCTCAACTAGATCAGATAAAACAGTGGGCCACTTTTTGACCCCACTGCTAATCCTGATAATGGACAGTGGACCAATCCTGAGCCATGCTTTGGTCATATCTAAAACTCTGTTGAGCATTACCAATCTGTTTTATCTCTTTTTACACAGAATGGTTCGACATTAGGCTCAGCTTAGATGCATGCTCACATGTACGTTTGTATAGTTTACCCACGCGTTGCTGCATTGTGTCTTCCCTTTTCCTTTTACCACTCTTTCAAAATTGACCTTATAATAAAAAATTTCTGAACATTGCTGAGTGACCTCATTCGCTGTCGGTTAACGCTTGTAGTAGTTGGGACATAACGCTCATGTTATCTGTGCTATAGAATTCCAGTTTTGAAATGCACTTCTTCTTGCCAGGCCATTGTTGTGCTAATGCTTTGTCTCTGCAGTAAACCTATGACACAGTCTTCTTCTTCTTTGAGTTTTTGCTGACTTGCGTTTCAGTTATCATGTGTGACTTTAACTTAAACTGTTTCTTTTTTCTCCTCTACTCTTCATTTCGTCACTGCAGTTTTCATAAACAGTTCTCATCTGAGGATAACGACGACGACGCCCAGACCACAAAGGCTGTTGATGTCAATTCCATCACCGCTTTACCCAAAGGTAAATGCAGAATTAAATATCTGCGAAAAAGTTTGAATGCGTAAAATAAGGCATGTTTATTTTTGCTATCATTCTAGCGTAATACTTTTTTTTTTTTTTTAGGCACATCAGTGATCCAATCATGTAATTTACATTATTTTTTTAAATAACTCCAGGCCCATATTCAGTATACAGTCCAGTATGAAAAACACTTGTCCATTGAATGTCTTTGGATAAGATTTTATTGGCCATGAGGTTAGGGCAGTGTTGGGGTTTGAGCACTGTGTGGCCTATGTGATGACCTATTTTTGGTTGGCTGGGAGCCACCTGTTGTTCTTCACAGTCATGTAGTGTTGGGAAAGGCTGAAGTATAGGCAATGTTTAGGAAATACTAAAGTGTGCATGTTTAAAAAAGGTAGAACAAAATTCGGTTGAGTTGTCACAGGAGCAGCCGCCATCAGGTAAGAGTTAAAGAGTTTAGTTTACAAATTGGAAATTGTTATTTTTAGCAAAATCTAAATTGGTAAAACTAAACTAAACATACTCATTTACTCGTGATCTCGTGGGCTGTTACTTTCTCCCTCTGTAGTTGGGAAACCTACAGTAGGATGGTACTGTACAGTGGCTGATCTTTTAGATAAGATCACATACACCATTGAAAAACATGGGTTTTGTTTTTTGTAATTTTTCTCTCTGATTTGAGATCGTAACATTTGCTACACTTAAACCAAGTGATGCCATTTAACCCATTTAGATTTTGCTGCCTTACTTTTATAACACAGAACTTGTTTGGTTGAGCGTTTTGGCTCTCTTGTTGCTTCACTTGAGCAGCTGTGAGTGCAGAAGCCAGGAAAGTCTGAGCTGTTGGAGCTTTCTGTATTCAGGATGTTTCTGTTCGTTTCAGGTTGATTTACTCTGGAGGTAAATTATTTGTTTCATAACCGACGAAAACACAACTGTTTTCCTTGTTAATCTTTTCAGCTAGTCCCAACTGAAATTAAACGGATTTTATTTTATCCTTAAACTGGAGCATGGTGCAATTCTCTTGTTTGCCCAATAATATCTAATGATCTGTTTTCTCATTGGATTTCTGTTCCACTCTCTATACTCTATCCGTGCGTTCAAGTGTACACTATTCCTAGATGCATAGAAATAATATAATATTTGTTTTTCCTCTGCAGTCTCAGAGTTAAGGAAACGTTTCGAGCACATCAGTAACAGTCCGAGTCACTGCTGGGACATGAACAGGTGAGAGCGTTTAATTACCTGATATTCCACAGAGCTTGTGTTTATAGGCAAGGTGCTCATGTTCATAAATTAAGAAGCCTGCAAAGATTTATATCGCAAGCTCGTCTGTATTTATGCGGCTGTCTTCTCCTTCCAGTGATCTGTTATATCCATCTGTCCTCCTCCTTTTAGAAAAGAACGAATTGCACGGCGGCTGGAAGGAATTGACGGCGACATTCAGTTCTCTCTTCCAAGTGCTGGTCTGGTAACCAATAGGCTGTTGGAGGAAGACACTCCCAGATACACTCGAGCCACAGATTTGTGTGACCCATGCACAGGTACATCGTATTAAAGATATCAATGTGTTTATGTACAGTTAGATAATCATTGTAAAGTGTTTAAATGAATTTGAGTGGTAATTACTAAAATCCAGATCAGGGTTGCCAGGTCCACAAACAGAGGGTAAACAACATGTGAACAATCATCTAGACATTTACAGTAGTAAAAATTGATGCAACAAGACTTAAAATAAGCGATAAGCATGACAAAAGCCTGCCGTACACGGAAAACCAGGATATTCAATAGTGTTGCTTAATCAGGAAATGACTAGACATGCTGGCGCTCTCTAACCAAGACTTAAGGCAAACAACAAAAAAAAACATTAAACAAAGCACAGAACAAGCAATAAGCATGACAAAAGCTTGACGATCATACACTAAAACAGGAACGTAGTTACTGGTGCTTAAACAGGAAACAACTAGAGACAGGTGAAAGTGGGAGGGAATGTCATTCTGCACCTCTTTGGAGCTACCGTTAGTGACACGGTGGTAAGAAGCTTTTGACTGTGGGGTTGTTTGGTTTAAATTTTTTCTTTTTCTTTCCGAACCATTCTTTCTAAATTGTAGAGTAATCGTGCAATTCCATGTGTTACTTTTGCGCATGTAGATGTACACAGTGATCGCCTACTAGGCTCATATGTTTTAGTTTTATTGTTTTCCTTTTTCAACTTTCGGATGCATGGCACCTGTTTTTAATAACAGGCATGCATTTTTATGATGTTCTCAGTGCGGGGACATACTGCATATATTTTGAAAAACTTTGTGTACATTGGAATTTAAAAAGTTATTCTGTTGTCTTTACTGACCATAAAACAACCCTTTCTTGGTAAAGAAGGAAAAAGTAATTAACATGAAGTTTGCTTTACTCACCATGCACCTTGTCATTGGTTTCAAATCAGAATTAGGCCAAACCTCTATAAAAGGATCACTGATCTTTTGTAAAGCTATAATAAAATATTTGAATAAAATCATTCAGTTCTCAATAGCTTCTGTGTGAAGTTAAAACTAACCTATAATTTGCTTTCTCCTTCAGTTCCTGCTCAGCACCTCAGCAAAGATGACCTCGGTCTGTCAGACCCTCACACCTCCGAGAGCGTGTCACTGCACCGGAGCAGAATGGAGACGCACATGTCCCAAACTGAGCCTGCCTATAACCCCAGCTCTGCTGTAACAGCTGAGCAGGAGTCTAAAGCCGAGCGCATCGCACGCTACAAAGCTGAACGCCGACGCCAGCTCTGTGAGCGCTACCGCATCTTACTGGATGAAGAGCCAAGCATGGATCATGCCAGCCAGTACTCCAGAGTGCGACGGGACCCTGAGGGCTCAGAGCGGCAGTACAGGCGGCAGGTGGAAGGAAAAGACGAGGTGGAGCATAATGCCAACACCGCCAGCGTTTGTGCAGGTAGAATCACTGCTCAGGCCAGTGTGGAGCAGGAGCACAGCAAGGGACAGGCTGATGTGTTCTCAGAACACGAGAGGAGAATGAATCTGGAAAACCAGAAAAGAGCGCATGACCCAGGAAGGATGCACGGAGAAGGAGTAGCTCCTGACCACTCTGTCCCTTACATAGACACTTCAGGGGAAACCAGATCCTCAGGGGAACATGAAGTGACCGGCTCGCCCAAAGTAAGTCAACCTGCAAAGCAAGTGGCTTCTCCTCGGGATCCAGTCTCTGAACAGCAGGCCCACGACATCCTTCACAAGCAAGGGTAAGCTCAGAATTATCACTCGTCACCCATTCTGTAGTAAAGCTCGAGTTGTATTGCTTTTGTGTTCCAGGTTTCATTCTTTCATTGTTTGTCTATGGACTTGTTTTAGATCTTTTGGCAGTTTTCAGTGTGCAAAATTTTGTACCTTTTATGTATTATGAGAGACCTTGAGAGGAAAAAAAAAAAGCCAAATATTTGAGGCCAACTAACCTGCTCAGGTCTTCAAATCAAATGCAACAACTTATGGATACATACATCAATGGTTTTGATCTTTGCTGCCTTCAGGAGCTTATAGATTTTCTTATTGGATAAAAAGAGGTTGCATTTTATCTAGTAGCCTAGCACACTGATGAGGGAATATTCAGCACATCATGGACCGGTCACATCTCCTGTTGTTCCCTTTTCCTCCAGAAATAAGACCAATGTCTAAAGAAGGTCATGCTGTAACTAATTGCAGGAAAATGCGTATCATTTTTTTAACCCACTCATTATAGGTTTAAAAAACAATTTATTGTGTGTATATTTAGGAGGTTTTATTCGCGATGACATCCTCATTGTTCAAAGATTTATAGGATTGAAAACACAAGTCCATGATATCGTATTGGTCATCCCTGGTGATTACTAAACAGGTGACATTGAGGATATCATTGCGAAATTACATTCTTCTATCACACAATGGAGCTGTTGCTATTAAAGGCCCATGAAGCGAGCGTAGGTTTATCTGGCTTCTGCGTGGAATACAAGCTACGGTTGGCAACGTTACAGTGTGCCTAAATTCAACAAGGTCAAACAACAGTAACTTTTAAAATTAGTAACACTTGGGGTTTTTGCGACATCTGAGCTTTAGTATTTGTGCAAACCAGCATTTAATAGACAAAGATGCACATTTCGGGAGAGCAGATTTAATTCCTAAAAAATATAAAACAGCGACTCCTGGGCAGAGGAACATTGTGAAGGTGACAGTTAAAAAAACAAATCCAAAGAGAGGAAATTTTATAAAAAGAAACGTGTTGAGGGAATGTGTTTTTCTATGTTTTTTTACACGCGCACACACACAGTATAGACCCATGTGGTGGTCCAAAATGATTACATATTGTGTTTTGCATAATCGTTTTCTTTTAATGGATTAGGATCTTGGATGTAAACAGATGGATGTAAATTAATAATAGTTTACCTTGTGCATGCGTATTTGCACAAAAACACAAAGATTTAAATGTCATGTTTATCAGTTACTAGTTATTTAGTTCAAAAGTCCTACAGCATTTGTCCCATTTTGAAACGCATGTTTTGATTCGTTCCTTTGCTGTGATTCATTTGGGTGAAGTTTAGGACACGACCTTAAGACATTAGCTTACAACAGCAGAGTCAGATTTCATAACTTGGCAGAGTCTCGTAGCCTGTGTTGTCATGTCAGTGTTGTATTGCTGTCATGGCTGAAGTGTTGCAAGTTTCTGTTTCTACAATATATATTCTTGTTCTTTCACGAGCATTTTATAAATTGATATGCACAAGCACAATATTTGGTGCTAGGTTTGGTGAACATTAAACGAAACTTCAAAACTGTCAGTGCAACAGTTTATGTTGCATCTCAGTAAATCATGCTACACACAAGTGTACACATGCTTTTAGCACAATTAATCTGCACAGTTATTCATAGAATTATTTCTTTCTTTTTTTTTTACGTTTATTTTCCTTTGCATATAAACCTTCCATTTAAAATTGACATCTTGAACCATTACACTGGCATATTTTGTGTGCGTTGACGTGTGGCGTTCCAGCACTGATGTTTATACTGAGTGGCTCATTCACTCTTGTTTTTGCATTTAGCCTTTATAATCTATGGTCGCTTCAGACTGATTCAGAAGGAGATACCATTTCCCCAACCAACTGGCCCTCCAGGTACCTCCCTTTCGGGATGATTGGATGTGTCCATTAATTTTCACCGCTTTTAACAGCACGACCCAGTTCAAAAGATTTTAGCCCCTTCTCTTTAACCTAGAGTTCATTAGGGTCATAAGACCTCAACCGATGGCTTCATTAGTTCTTCACCGTATTAAGCAATGGAATTAGTAATGGAAAACATCCAGGAGCAGACGTACTTTATTTACTCAAATATATTTGATTATTATTATTATTATTATTATTATTATTATTATTATATCAGGATTTGGCTGGCAACTTGACCCCAAGATAAACTGCCAGAGAAATAACGGCTATCTCTCCAGGAGTGGAGTGTGTTTGTTGCCTGATGTGCCTAGGCATTTGTATTTAAAAAAATTAATTAATAAAAAAGTAAGAATTTTTAAATAATAATAATTCTGAAATATACTGTATGAAAGCTTATTTAGTCATTTGAAACTAGCAAGTGTGCTCCATGAGAGGGGTTTTGATTATGATTTTTGAATTGGGCCTCTAATTGCTTTAACCATAGCTATACATGATTTTTTTAATGTTATACATAAATTTTTTTTGTTTGTTTAAATCAGACTCCAGTATTTTTGGCTTTCTTGATCCTTCATTTTTTTTTAGGTTTTTATCATAGCTCTTTTTTTTTTTTTTAACAGTCACTAATTGATTTAATACACCAGTAAATCATTCAAGCTTTAATTCATGCTAGTTCCATTTTATTTATTTATTTATTTTTATTTATTTGTTGCTTTTTATTGTTGTGTTTTAAGCATCTTTGTTGTATTGGAGATAAATGAAGTCTAATGTAAGTCTAAGTCTATTGCCAAGCTTCCACATGTTCATTTTACTGACCAGTCATGTTCCTGGTTTTTATCCATTTGTCTGTCGGTGGTGTTTATCCTTATTTTATTTCAATGTTGTTGTAGCCAGTCTCCGAGATAGCAGGTTGACAGGTAGGTAAAATAATTGAGGTCTAATATTTGTTGCAGGCCCATGTCCTTTCATTTGCAATGAGGCAGTGAGATCTACACAGTACTCTTACATGCATGACTAAGAAAAGAAATGTTCTTAATATTTATTAATTCAGTTTGATGGACGTTTTAGAGTCTAAACCTAAGAAATTTTGACCAGTTTTAAACCTTACTAAACATTTAATTGGTTTAAGATTCCCTCTGGAAAGTCCTGTGATATATTTTGTACCAGGTTATGATAAGCTCATTATTGGATATCTATGTCTACGCAAGTTCTCCCAATCAGTAACGCACAAGTTATTTTGGCTGAGCTGTATGAGATGTGACTTTTAAAGCAGTTAATAGGTCTCGGTTTAAAGTTAAATAGAAACAAATTCTACAGTATATTTGACATGTTGAGTAAAACCATATGAAGAAGACTTAATGGTTTTAGTCCATATGTGGCTATGGACCATCAGTACAAGGTGAGCTGTGTGAAAAGGAGGACCGCTCCAACACGGAACGAGGGGCTGACATTTTGAGACATGTGTACGACATGCCAAAAGGTTTAATACACAGTGGAAAGTTAGCAGCTATCTCAGAGACGTCTTATATAAAGTACGTCAGAATGGGGTCATCAAAAACAAAGTAGCCATAGAGGCATCAAAAACAATGAACTGAACAATCAGGTGAGATTGAGACTTTGAAAAGCAGTGATTGATTTTTAGCAAATTCAAATATTTAAGTGTTTCAAAGTACATAAAAAAAAAAATCCCACCTTTTGCATTCTGAGTAGCTTTCTTTGTGTTTTGCACCTAATGTGTTCGGTCTCATCTATGGTTGGTTACTGTGTGAAATAAGTACCATGTCCCACCTTCAGGCTCTGGGATTGGGTGTGTGTGCATTTAGCACAGTTATGCAATCAGGAATCTCAGTGTATTGGGAGGTGACATGCACTGACCAGTGTCATGCATTTGATGAATGATGTAAATGCTAGCAAAAGCATCTCAGCACTCAGTTCTCATTGTATTGAAAGCAATGGTATGCACGGTATTTTTGGTGAATGGGTTACACAATATGTCACGCCAGACACAAGTGCTGTCGTGTTAAATGTCACGCCTTCTCTGAACCCAAAATGCCACACACTTCTTGAAAACAGGCTCTGATGTGGCATAACTCCAAATTCTTGAAATCTCGAATTATCAAACATAGGAAGGAAGGAGGCGGCACGTTGAGGGGGTCGTCTTGTCACCTTTATAGCACGATTTTTGTGTGAAAGTGCCTTTAGACTTGGATGATGGAAGGCAGCTTTTACTAACTTGGAGAGTGTAAGAGCTTGCAAATGAGGTCTGATACAGGCAGAACTGATGGCTTCTGTCTAGACAGTATTATAGAAGTCAGCTGCAAATGTTTAAGGTTTGATGGAGAGTAACAGATGGAGGCTGGGGTGTTGGGATAGAAGGTGTTCTGTTCGTGAAGGCAAATCAAATATTGGACCTTTTCAGTTTTGCAGCGGTGCAGAAACAACTTTACCAAAGCAGGCCACCTCAAATAACTGCATTTTCAATGGGAAATGTAGAACTTAATCATGATTTTAAGGTTGAGAGTTTTGCCAGCTGCTTCACCCATGCTGATTACTTCTGGAGTGTTAGGCTTAACATAAATGCCTAATGATGAAAAATGATAGTGAAGCTCAATATGGAGTGATGAGTAATGGTGGCTAATTCCCAACCTTTTCTCCAAAGCACAATGGTTTTGTTTTCTCCATTATTCTTCACCCAGTGGATGATGTTTAAAATGAGTTATATGAGATGAATAAACAATGAAATTCTGGTTTTACAGCTGCCAGTTGTCAGTAAATTAGCATTCACTTTTTCAGCTTCAAGTATTCGTTACAGTACACCTGGGGATTATTTCAGCTCTAGCACATGTTTCTCATTGTTCCTGCCACAGGGATGATGAACTCCTGATACCATTTTAGCGTCTGAATGCTTTCTTAGAGAGTGTCAGGATAAGAGTTTGACTGCATCCAAATCCAGCCAAGCCTTAATACATATAATGCAATTTAGATCAGAAGAAGGGCACCAAGAATTTGTCACTGCCTACCTTGAGAGCAGTGTTTTCTTTAGTTTCTGTTACTTTGGTTCTTTCATTCTATTACTTGTGTGTTAACCTTTTGTCTTTCCTTCTGAAGAATCAGAGTCCGAGAGAGAATGGCTCGTGATGGGCCGTCCCACCGGAGTGCAGAGCTTGGTTTCCCATCAGAATACCCCGTGTACCGCAGTCATGCACACAGTCACACTTCACACCAGGAACATCCAAAATCCAACTTCCCATACCATCCTTCCCAAATGCACAATTCCCATCCTGAGCTGACTGAGCCTCAGGATCCTGGATGTCATGGCTACCTCTCCATTGGCTCTGAATCTTATTGCCCCCAGATTTGGCAAGAATCTGAGGGAAATGTGGAGAAAACGGGTAGTCAGGCAATGGCAGAGGGGCTTCTGACAAACAGGAAAGTGGTTTTGCCTTCTGAGGTCCGAAGAAGAGAAAGAAGTGTCGACGACCTCAGCCGTGGAAAATCTCGCGTTATAGATCTGACCCCACACCACCAAGGACGCACTGCACAAAACAGAGAGGAAGTCCTGGTTGGAGAACCGAAAGGAAGGGAGGGACGATGGTCACGGAGGGAGGAGCATACTGAACATGTATCTCGGCTTCAAGCAACTGAAGAGATGTATGCGAGAGCCAAGCAGGCCCAGGAGAGAGCACCCAATGGCTGGTATAACCATCAAGGGACCAGCTGTGTCCCCTCAAGCATTCAAGATTCTGCCCCAGAGTCAAGTGGTAGATGGGCTTCAGATCAAACCAAACAAATTAATCAATATATATCAGACTCTGGAAAACCTCAAACCACTTTTGCAGCTGCCAGCCAGGAAGCCATCCACAGCAGAACGGTTGTCCCTCAGGAGGCCAGAGCTGTCAGAGACGACTCTCCGGTCGACATGCGAGTTTCCGTAGCCCAGTTGCGGCACTCTTACCTTGAAAATGCAACAAGCTCCCAAAAAACTGAACAGTATGTGATTCCTTAAACTTGTCATGCATCTTATGCTTCTAGGACTAACCCTAACCAATGCTAAAACGGCTTTGAGTAACCTCTAAACAACACAAGACTGCAATAAATCTGAAATTAACTACTTGTTACTCTAACTGCTTTAATTCTAACTGATGGGATGTTAACTAATTGTCCTCAACTCTTATAAGCCTTGCGATGTGGCTTGAGTCATTCATTTCTTCTAGTTTCGCCGCTGCCAGAACGATGAGTGCCCTATTAATTACTTAGCCTGTGTCTAGTCTTTTCTGGGTCTCTTGATCCTACACTGATGTGATTTTTCCAGTGTGGCTCTTTGCTTACTTCATCCTGTTGTGGTAGGGTAGAGCACATTCCTGCGTCTACTGATGTGCCCTGGAGAAGTGGGCGAGGTGGCGGCAGAGCATCCCGTCGCCCCCGGCGATACATATCACCTGATGAAAAAGAGACTAGAAAGACTTCTGAGAGGTTTAGAACTCAGCCAGTCACGTCCGTCGAGTGGCAGGAGTCCGATAGGTGGGATGGATGAAAGAACTGATCGTGCATGATCGAAAAGGAATGTTGTGCTCAATTGTGATCTGTACAAATTATATTGAGTGAGAGAGCTGTCCTGTGAAAAGCAGATTGGCTTGCTAGGTGTTTTTAGCTGCTAGTTCCCAATAATAATATTTTTCCTCACCGCAGTCACACAGCAAGCACGTTATTAAATTAAAGACACATGTACTGATCAGCTTTGTATCAACAGTTAACCTAATGCTTTTTAAGGAAAACCATTCTGGTACTCTAGTGTGTTATTTGTGGGCTTTCTGGTTAAAATGAAGTGCGGTTTGCTTAACAGCTTTTAATCACCCTCTCCTTCTCTGTCCCTCTGTGTCCGCTTGCTGATTGCTCACTTGACCACTTACACGGTTGCTGTTAATGCTTCTGCCTTCTTGCCTCTTATTGATTAACTCATTTGTGCGCTTCACCTAGTTGGTGTTTTGGATGTCCTAAGATTTTTTTTATTTTTTTTTATTTACTTTTCACAGGTGTTGCCCGATTCCAGAACCACAACTCATTGAAGGTATTGTTTTTAATTAAATTGGAATAACTGTTGTATGACAAAAGCTGTATTTTACTCCTCAGTTTGCAAGTCATTACATGCATTTTATGACTTCGTAACAGTGTGAGCATGATGTAACCTAATTGCAAAGGGTATCTGGGGTGAATAAAGCTGCTTTTATTTCAAATTTACAATCAGGGGTGCCGTAAAGTGGGGTACTAATGTTACCAAAGTTAAAGCTGTTTGCTGACTATAAGGGACGGGGTAGGCTGAAGACATTAAGTGATCTCTGAAATGGAGTTCAATAATGTTTTAAATGCAGAACCTGGTGTAAAGATGGACAAGACGGCAAAAGAGCTTGGATGAATGTCAGGCATCAGTAGGGTCACGCTAGGTGTTCTTAACTACTGGTATTTTCTAATCACGCTCTTTGTGTTTAATAGATATTTTAAAAAATCATCGCCTCTGGAATAAATGTATAAGAGAATAATAGACCAGTGAAATCAGAGTGCTCGTATGCTGTCGAACTGCAGGACGCAAGCTGATGCTGAAGCATTGTAGCTGAACAAACGTTCCTACCCATAGCTTGAGGCTGTGTCAGATAACCATTCTTTACAGATGATGTCAGAACTACAGTATCATCCCACCTGCTGGCTCGAGATCTTGTCCAAATTAAGTTGCAGTAGCCTGCAGCCTCCTAACAGCTGGTTATGGCCAGTGACCTGATTAGAAGGCCTCCACTTGTTGACAACAGTAATAATTTGCCTGTAATTGGTTCGAGAGTGAAAAGCAGGAATGTGTTTCTCTGTGCCTGAAATCTTTTCACCATGTGTGCACTTTTTCTGTTGCCTCTGTGAAGTATTTGCTTTGAAAAGGCTGTTCTCACGAATATTCCTTCCAACCCGATTTCCCTTTTTTTTCTCTCTCTCTTTCTCTCTCTCTCTCTTTGTCCCAGTGGATGAGGAGAAGTTGGATGAGAGAGCAAAGATGAGTGTTGCTGCCAAACGCTCTCTCTTCAGGGTATGTGTGCAAATGTGTGTGTCTGTCTGTTTTTGTGTGTTGGTATGCTCGAAAGTATGTACACATTTTTGTAGCGCTACTCAGTCTGCCAGCTGCACACACAATCGCCAGTGCGATTTATTTTTATTTATTTTTTTATTTTTTTTTTTACATGCAAGTTCTATGTTTTACAAGCAATTGGAAGGAATTTCTCTTTCATTTTTAATGTGGTAATTACGCTGTGCTTCAGGAGCTGGAGAAAAGTGTGGATGTCGCAGCTTTAAAGGCACAAAACCAAAATGCTGCTTTAGCACGCAGACTGAGAAGATGTCAGGACCGTTACCGTACCCAGCCGATCACCTCAGAGGAAGTCGTCATTGCTGCCACGTAAGAGGACAAACATGAATACACACACTTCTGTCTCCCTCATGTAAGCCAAAGACAACAAAGAGTAATCTACAGGCCAAAAAAAATTATGATTATCACAATACCTGAAGATGGCTTTAATAAGTTTTTATCGAAATATACCAAAAGAAATTTAATATTTAATAATTTTTAATATTTGGTTTAAAGCCTTTCTGTTTGATCAATTCATAGTGTAAATAAAAAGTTCTTAAAAAGGCTAATTTTCACATTAAGCAAAAAATGGAGAATAATGAGATCTCTGTGACTTTGACTGTTCCATGGTTGTTGGTGCCAGAAGGACTGGTTTGAGTATTTCAGTATTTCTCATGGGATTCATGTGCACAATTGCCTCTAAAGGTTACACAGATTAGCCTCTACAGTGAGCGGAAAAGCATCTCAAAACGAAAAACATGCCAAACATTAAGCTGGATGAGTGACAATAACAGAAGACCACAAAAGGAATGGGTTGGTCTCCGGCCAACAAAGAACAGGAGACTGAGGCTACAGTAGGCACAAGCTGACCAAAACTGGACAGTTGGAAAAAGACCAACTGAGTTTTTTTTTCCACGGCTTCAAAATCCCAGAAGATTAACAGTTTCTGGAATGCTCAAGCCAGTTCTCCTGGCACAATGTTCATGCCATGGCCATGGTCAGATTTTCATTTTCCCTCGTTCTGATTGGCTGATAATTAATGATTCACTGAGCAGTGGCAACAGCTGTTCCTATGAAAGTGCATCTATTGGGAAAACATTTATTTTTTTATTTATTTTTTTATGTTAGTCTTGAGATTTTGGAATGATTATTTCCCCGTTATAGATCACCCTCCGGCTTAGTTGTGAACTTGAGCTGAATTAGTTTGGCCAGGTAGTTATTTATCTCTTACTGTAAATGACCACACAATGGCCTGTACGTCTATGCTGTGACATACTATAATTCCAGACTGTGGTTATTTGGGCAAATCTACCAGTCACACCTCTTTTATTTGACTCTTTTACTCATCTCTGATTTCTGTCTCTTTCCTCCTTTCTTTATTTCTTTCCTCTTGTTGCTTGAAGTTCCCCTGGTCCCTTGTCACAGACTGTGTCTGTTCATTCTTCGGTAACACGTGTTCCTAGTCCCACTGTAGTCAACAGCACAGTCACCCAACACAGGTACCCAGGAGTTTTTCTTATGCTCATACATATATATATACACACACACACAAGCATGTGCGCATGTGTGTGTAAAAGATGCATGGTCACTGATGGATACTAATGGTGTTTAAATGTCAGCAGATTAAGCATGTAGGACACACACTGGTTAACACATGCTCTGTAATGTGACCTCGACAACCTTGAGGTCTGGATGCAACAAAAGAAGTTGTTGTTGTGTGTTATTTTTACCTACACGGTGTGAACTGTGTTCAGGTGTAGTGCTCCCTCATGTGGACTAGTGAAGAAGTGTCAATTTTAAGTTGTACCCAGCTAGTCAAAGTATCAGAGGCCCTATTTGTAATGTAACGTATATACTCCTGAATGGCAATGTGTCTACTGTAAAATAAATAAAATAAAATAATAATAAATAAAAATAAATCTGATGGTATAAACATACTTTGACCAAATTCCATGTGCATGATATTGCTTCTGGAATATTCAAAAGAAGTATTGAAGGCTGGTTTTTGTAGCATTTTTGTGTTTTAGTTTTTTTCCCCTCTCGACATGGTGTATTTTTGCACAAAACACTATTGACTACCTATCTGAGTACAGTAACTAAGGGCATTGATCATTGCTTACTTATATAAACTAATTTCAGTTTATATTAAATCTTAAATATTGCGAATTAAATATTTAGTATAAGCCTATTATTATTTTGTTATAATAATAATATTATCATTATTATAAGTAGAAGTAGTATTACTGACGGCGATCAGTTTCAAGTTTCTGATTTGTGTTTTACCTTTATCCTAAGAAGACTTCAACCATACAACAACAAAAAAAAGACACAATCTATAAGATTTGTGAAATGATTCTGTAAGAATGTCTAAAACACCACTTTATTAACCGCATACATACACAAGTTCTCAGAAGCCCTGCATGTTTGACATTACAAATATCTCTGCTACACTCAACATCTGTCACTGCAGCCTCCATGCACTACTCAGTTACTCTGTCCATAACAGCTGGCATTCATTCCGTTACGTCCGTAAACAGAACCCAGTTGTGAAAGCAGACTGTCCTGATTTTTTTTTCTTTTTTCTAAAGAACGATTGATGCTTTGTTGTTGGTCACATGACATTTAGCTGTCTGTATTGGCTTAACAGTTTTACGGTTTGGTTCCTCTACAGTCAATGCACGCATGAATCATTTCAATTCAGTACTAATGCTCTAGATGTACAGTAGCCTCCAGTTCGATTATTGTGGCTGACTTGAGAAATAAAGGGATAGAAATCATTTAATATTTATGGAATGTCCAGGTTTTCAATAATATACGGTTTTATTACCCCCCCCCCCCCCTCCCTTTTTTTTTACCTGTCTGTCTTGTTCCCTGTTCCCCCATCGCCTCTTTCCGGTGCTGTAATTCTTTTCTCAGCTCTGTGGTGAGGGAGCAGGCACGAGAGGCCCAGCTGCTGCAGGAGACAGCGGAGGTGGATAAGGCTTGCCATACCGAAGTAGGCCAGGAAGAGCCCGACCTGTCCACTCTCAGCCTGGCAGAGAAAATGGCCATCTTTAACAAACTCACCCAGCAGTCCGGTGTCAACCCCGTCCGTCACAAGGACCCGCGCACCCGGCGCAGTAATGCCCGTTACCAGACCCAGCCTATCATACCTGGAGTGGTAGAGCAGGTACAGAGAAGTTTTCCATTTTAACACAATTGGAGCGCTAATAAAATAAGGATCTAAAAGGTATATAATAAATATAATAAGTTTTAGGCCGCCTTGTTTTTCAATATTATATGGAGTGAATAATAACGCTGAGCCGCTTCTATTAATGTTGGAAATATTTTAGATGATCTTCAACTACTCCACCAAAACCTAAAACCATATACTCAGAGTTTTGTGGACACCCATTACAGAACATCCATATAAATTTTTAAACATTGCTTTCCTGATCTACTCTTCATTCATTAATATAAGAACCTCTACTATTCTGGGATGGCTTTCCGCTTGGTCCTGGCCCATGCCTATGGAGGGATTTACTTAAGCATTAGTTAAGTTGAGCACTGATGTTCCAGTTGATCCTTAAATGATCTTCCACTCCAACCTGAGCAAACCATGTCTTTGTGCACAGGGCCATGGTTAGACTAGAACAGGTTTGGGCATCTTAATTGCAATGAAGGGAAATCTTAATGCTATAGCGCACACAAGACATTTCTATACAATTATTTGCTCCAGGCTTTGTGGCAACACTACATACAGTATGGTTGTGATGGACAGGTGTCTACAAAACTTTGGCCATATAATGTAAAATATTCTTGCACTTCCAGTATGCATTCGATCTTTGCTATATCTCTGGAGCACCAGGTACTATGGAGAATTTTGTAGAAGATTCTTGCTTATGTTCTTTTTGCCAGTTACCTGACTATGGCATGACAATTGAACATAAATTCAGTTCAAATCCAGTTACAAGAAATGAATCAGTGTATCGTTTATGCCACTGTATCTCCTAAAATGACTTCTCTCTCTCTCTCTCTCTCTCTCTCTCTGCATGCACATACTGTACATGTATATACATGAATTGTGCTTGACGGTTCTCTTTGGTGCAGGACGGCTCAGACTCTGATTTTTATGAGGAGGAGATGTGGCTCTCAGACGGACTTAGTGATCTGGACTATGTGAGAGAGCAGTGTGGTTATCTGTGGGTCGTCTGCTTCAGTTTTACTTAGCTTGCAGTAAAACCACAGGCTTGTAATGTGCTGTCGTGCTTCAGTATCACGCTATGAGTCATTGTCCCATATTGTGCTAGTTATATGTAATTGAAAGCCGTATAGATCGGTATGGCACTCTGCATCTTTTTAATGATATAAATGTGTGTTATTTTTATGGTCCGTGTTGTGATGATGAATTGCGCTTTGTTTGGGGGAGTTGTCTTGGAATTCTGTTTGCTAGAATGTCACACAAGTCTGTTTTACATGCAATTAAATTTTTTTTATGGTAAGGTGTTGATTTAAAAGGCATTGATGGTGTTTAAAGATTCTTTGTTGTATGCAAGTTATAAGAAAAAACTATAAGCATGTCTCTTGCACTGTGTGTTATTTGGGACTGAACATGTGCATTTCTTGACTTGCAGTTACAAGACTCTTCACTCATGACTTCCCTTTGTATGATTCACCACCCTGATCCTCACCTGACTTTTTAATTCTGCTTATTTCTTATATTTTCCTGCAGCTCGGAGCTGGCTCTCATCTCCCCGCCTCCTCATCTGCTGTAAAACCTACCACGGTTTCTACCGTCCATGCCGGCGATATTCATCTGGCCCAATCTAGTGTGTCTAACAGCTATAACGAACACAAAGGTCTCTCCAACCTGCCCGGCGCTGAGAGAGAGGAGTCCGGCCTGGGTGTAGGAATGAGGAAACTACTCTCTCCAGAGAGAGCGAAGCAGCCAGATGGAGAAGTTGTGACTTCACATGATTTCCAGGAGACAGATGGACATCAGAGGGCAAGATCAGCAGTCGCGGGTAGGGTTGTCTTCTTTGATGGGATACCGTGAAAATAATCCATGCATTTTTTTATTATTTTTTTTACGTGACAAGGAGATGCAGCAACGCTGACGAAACATGAAATCTGTACCTTGTGTGGTTTACGTGGTTGAGCAGCATTTTCCTGTGCAGCTTTGAAATACAGTAGCAGCACCTTAGAAAACACTGATTTGAAAGATAGCATCTAAATGTCTTGATGTGCTGAATGTGTTTTATTGATCATTGAGCTCATCATGACGAGCATTACGTCCCCAATTTCACTGTAGTAAGCCAAGATTCCCTCAGAGACTTATTGAGGTACTTCAATCAGCGAAATTACTTCAAAGCATTTCAGAAGTAGTTAGCCGGAGTGAGCATGAATACACTGTTAGCAATTCTGATGTCACAGGTCACTTTCAGAATCGCGAAGCATCCTGGAGACGAATTCTATTGGCACCTTCCTGTATTTTTGGTTAAAAATATAATCAAGTCAGCCCGTAGGTGGCGCTGCAGCACGGTGGTGTAGTGGTTAGCACTGTCGCCTTGCACCTCCAGGATCAGGGTTTGATTTTTGGCCAGGTTCGATTCTTGTCACTGTGTGCATGGAGTTTGCATCCCCGTGCTTGGTGTGCTTCCTCCTGGGACTCCAGTTTCCTCCCACAGTACAAAGACATGCTGATTAGTCGAATTGGGGTCCCCAAAATTGCCCGTAGTGTGTGTGTGAGTAATTGTGTGAGTAATTGTGTGAGTAATTGTGTGAGTAATTGTGTGTGTGTGTGTGTGCCCTACAATGGATTGGCAACGTTAGAGGTGTACCCTGCCTTGTGCCTCATGTCCCCTGTGATAGGCTCCAGACACCTGAATACAGGATAAATTGGTGTAGATGATGAGTGAGTCTGTAGGTGGCTAAGGTATAGTAAATCGTCATTAGGTGAGAAGGAGTGGATATGTGGCCGAACAGTGTGAAGCTGACTTTATAGTGTTGGTTGCACATCACTTGTGGTGCAATTTGAGATTACACAAGATGCTGTCGTGCCGCAGCTGTATTTCTGAACGTAACCGCGAAAACTAACGATCCTTAATGAACATTAGTCGTCGATTTATAAACATTTTTATAAATGCTACTTCACTGCTGTGAAATTGAAAGCCAGAGAAACTGAGTCTTCCACAACTGATAATACCATCACATTTAGTCAGGCTCCAAACATTTTCTTAACCCTACTGTATGTTTGAAAATAAGCTGAGACAGAACACACTTCCTGCTGTGTCGGTGCTGTTTCCCACACAAGCTTGTGGTTCTGCACACTTCCTGTATGAATATAAAAACATTTGCATCTCCAACACCTAGATTCACTTTTACAGTATGTAAATTTATTAACTAAGGCACTTTTACTTTAGCTCGGATTGTATGATAATCTATTAACGATAAGACAAGACAGCGTCAAACCACACACCCATTCCTGTCTAGTCGCACTCCGTCACTGAACTGGGGCTGTCCTCCCGGCTTCCTCTATGTATACATGCGTGTCTCTGTGTGTGTGTTTACTCTGCAACAGGTCTTCCTGAGCAGGCTGTTTCAGCAAGAGCCGCCGCAGCAGCGCCGACTGCATCTCAAGCCTTTAACGGGAGCACTTCCCTCCCGCAGCATACACACACTCAGCAGTTGCTGGAGTCTGGCAGAGAGGCCGTGTCCGAGGACAGGAAGAGGAGCAGAGAGAGAGAACAAGACGCAGAAGAGGCAGAGGAGATCTCAGACATCATGTCAGCGAGACAGATGTCCATCAAAGAGAGGCGAGTGCGCACACACACACACACACACACACACACACACACACACACACACACACACACACACACGTTCAGAGTTAAAATCATTTAAACCTGAATGGCAATGTTGTCTTCATGAGTTTGTGCTTGTACAGTACATATGTGTGTGTGCGTGTCTCAAACACTTGTGATCAGATTTTGAAATGATTTGATGCATGCATGATCATATTATTGTAAAGGATAGTGAAGGGAATTCTCTTTCCATTTAATAGAAACACTGAAATGTGCGCTAATAAGATGTGACAGAAACCAGGACACTTAGGTATTTCTATATAAGGCTGCGTCTCAAGACCACGAGTGTTGATCAGTCATAGAATGATAACTCGACTGTTTACAGGATGTTGAAGTTTCCAGGACATCGTAAACTACAGAAGTCAGTCTGTAGAGACAAATACATCAATATCTTACCCTGAGGATGTCAGCAAATAACATAGGCTAACTGCTGTTTATCTGTGTGTGTGTGTGTGTGCGACTGAAATATGTGCTTTTTGGGCAAACCGGAGAGGGTGTCACATGTCTGATGACTCTCGAGAGAAATGAGGCAACATAACTTTAAAAAAAAAAAAAAAAAAAAAACAGGCACAGTGGTTTCACTGGTGATTTCATTGTCGTTGTTGCACTGTGTTAAACCTTCAGAAATCTAAGCTTTTGTTGTTTTGTTTTTTAAGTTAATGTTAGCGTTTTTTTATGATCAGTAGTTTTTATTTACAGTTTCATGTTGTGCAAGGACTCGACACACATTTTCACATAATAGTAGAAAAAGTGAGCTGTCTGACCTCTTGGCTTCATTATTCAAAGACTGTTCAATATAGAGATTATAAATCATTATCACAACTTTTTGCAGAAACATGCAAAACACACATGAACATTTTTTGTTTTCCTACAAGCTTTCAGCAGCTGATTTTGGAATTAATCCATTCATCCAAATATTGAGATTACAATCAGATTGTGTAACAAAGTGCTTTGTGCAGCAGTAATAAGCAAATGATAATCATGCGATATCATTAAAGACATGCAAGAGTTACCAAGTATATGTTATAGGTGACTGACTATAAAACAATTAGTATATTAATAATCTACTCTTCTTTTTATATACATCACATCTTTGTCTGTGTACTAGAACTGGTGTAGAATTCTTTGTGCCATGGTGTGCTTGAATTTCTGGGGAGTTGATTGTTTTATTACAGGTTTGTGCACTGGATTGTATCGTTCTGATCATGCATACAAATGCTATCTGAGCAAATTTGACAAGCTGCAAATTATGTTTTATTATGCACAGCGAGGCAGCACATTTGCAGCTCTTTAACTGGAAAGCATGAAATACAGTAGTTTCATATTGTCATAATAGTAAATAGACTCAGTAAACAAAGTGTTGTTACACGTCATTCATTTTTGTTCTATGTCTCTCCAAGCTGCATCCTTTTTTTATCCTGTTCTGTATGACTGTGATAAGACATTGCGGAAGCATTCTATCAGATGGGTAGATGCAGTATACTGTATGTTGCATACATTGTCATAGTGTTAAAAACATATGTTGTCAATTTGGATATATGGTGATGTACATATGCCGCCTAAATGTATAAATTATGTGATACATGCATCAAACATGTAATTATAGGGAAACAAGACGGCTAGGCAGACAGACGGACGGCTAGGCAGACAGACAGACGGACGGCTAGGCGGACGGCTGGACGGGCGGGCGGGCGGGCGGCCGGGCGGGCGGGCGGGCGGGCGGACGGCCGGGCGGGCGGGCGGACGGGCGGGCGGACGGCCGGGCGGGCGGGCGGACGGCCGGGCGGGCGGGCGGACGGCCGGGCGGGCGGACGGACGGCTGGACGGACGGCTAGGCGGACGGACGGACGGACGGCTAGGCAGACAATAAATAAATTATTTATTTATTTATTTATTTATTTATTTTTGATTGTTCTGTTCACCTGATAACAGTTTTGCTACGATATTTGTTTCGTCCACCAGTATTTGTTGTAACCATTGATGTGTGTTTGTGTGTATGAGCAGGCTTGCTCTGCTGAGAAAGAGTGGTGAGGAAGACTGGAGAAACAGGATCAATAAGAAGCAGGATGTTGTCCAAGTGGCCGTTTCAGAGAAACATGCTCAGCTGTGGGAGGTGGAGCAGACCTTTAAAAAGAAGGTAAACTTTTTACTTTTTACCTACATTTGTGAATCCCTATGACGTGTAAATTCACTTAAATCATATTCTGCAAAAATACTTGCTGTATGTCAGTTAACCATGTATTTCCCAGTTCAAACATCATATCCGCCAAAAAAAAACATTTAAAAACATAATCTATTATCTAATTATCTGTACATATTTATCTTATCTTATTTATCTTATTGCATAAGATTCTACACAAGTATGAGATTCACAGTCCACTGTTCTCTTTTTCACCATCTGCTATTGTTTAAGACGCCCCATTATTTAGATGAGCTAATAATGTAATGTCACATTTGCAGTTTTGTTTTTAATAAAGTTACTAGTAAATCATTATAATTTTTTCTTTGGCTGTCCCCTCCCGATTCTTTCCTTCCCTGGTGCACGATTGTTCCCTCATGTGTAATGTGAATTTATTTATTTTTTTATCCTTCCTAAAGGATATCCTTGTGGGATTTGTAGGCCACTGAATATGGTTTCCTTGATGCATTCTGTTCTTTAGTTGAAGCACCATTAAAAATAACACCATTTGTGTTCTCCATTTTGCTTTTTAACACTAAAAGGTGGTGAGCAGATGTTGGTCAAAAATCCCCAGAGCTTTTACTGTAGAGCTAAAAGTGCTGTACAGTATGATATACTGTATAAGAGTTACTGTGACAAGTGTTTCACTGGACAATTTTTTTTCTTCCTTGTGTTCAATATTTCCTCGTTTCTAGCGAAATACGACTGCTCTTATAAAATGGGAACCTTCTAATTTATTTCTTATAATATACCCTTCATTCATTATGAAAATGTCTTAAAATAAAAGTGTAATAAAAGGGTTATTTAAGGGTTTGCTGGGGAAATAAGCATTCCTGGCTTTCAAAAAAAAGCATTGTACAGAAGGACAAGTAAAGAACCCTCATGAGTACCTTAAGATGTATTGTGCCTTCCTCCAGGGCAATGGAATGATAGATGAGCTTGCAGTCTCTGATCAGCTCTGGGTAAGACTGTTCACTGACCCGGTCTTTGGTGTACATGCCTGGTGCAGTGTGTGTGTTTCATCTCTCGGTGATGGGTGTGGTGTGGTGATATTTTTGCGTTGGTGTTATGCTGACTTGTGACGATTCCGTTGCATTGCTTGTGGTGGTGGATTTACTGTTCTTACTTTGTTTCTCACTGTGCTACCATGAAGATGACCCTGTATGGTTTTACACTTGGTCTGGTCATTAATTTAGCTGCTGTTTCATTAATCTACTGCATCATTGTTTCTGTTATTAGATGTTCTATAAAACTTTATATACGTAATCTGTGTATCTGTATATAATGTACAGTATGGACACTGCCTGGCCAAAAAAATCTATGATTTAATTCAGCAGCCATTCATATGTGAAAGTAGAAAATAAAATACTATTTATAAAAATACTATTTTACATTTTGAATCTTGTCGTATGCCTGCGCCATCAGGGAAGATGTGATAACCTGGTGATTCAGGTCATCAGCTGGCTTCATTTACTGCCACATGTTGACCATTGAAACCTTTTTCTGATTAGCCTCGCCACGTAACAAGTGGCTTTCTTATGCTCACACAGCTGTTTAGTCCCAATCCTGTGATTCCATGTCAGATTGTGTGTGGAAATGCTGTTTAGGTTATTGAAAATAGTTGCGATTTATATTGGCATTTGATGCAGTTTTGCCAAGTGTTTTTGGCCCCATTACTTTGAGTTGACGGTTCTGCAAGATCCTTCCAGGTTTTTGATAACTGGACAGTTGTTAACCCAAATCCAGTAATTTCAAAGTTGTTGTTTTTTGTCTTGATGCCAGTAATTTGATCCTTATGAAGCGATCACCTTTTTGGCCATGCAGTGTACAGTATGTAACATTATTAACATCTGTTTTTGAGACAAATAGCAGGTTGTAAGAATCGGAGGTTTGGAGGTTTTTTCTTTGCAAACATTGTTCACTGTTCATTATAAAATCCTTCTTCTAAGTCCTGCTTGCTTTAACATTAGGCAAAAACATGCTCCCCAATCTGTCCCAGTCGGTGTCACTGTACAGTCATTTTTCTCATGCAGTGAGATTTGTCTATCTAAAGGATCTGTCCTCTTATTTACAGTATCGGCTAAATTAATACGTTTATTATAAGTAATAATAATTCTACATATGTATAATATTAATCCACTTCTTACCTTGCCTTTATTATGGCAAAGTTCATGAAATCTTATTATGAGTGAAGGATTCATGTCAACAGCATGCAAGTCCAATGCATTTAAAGAGTTATAAACAAGGAGTTTTTGGACTACGTATCTCGGGTCAATATGTACAGCATGTATATAAATAGGCTCTTTGTTAGAACAGTTCTCTGCTTACTTTGCGTTTCTTCCTATTGTCTTCTACTTTTCTCTGTTCTCTTGTTTGTCTTCGTCTCATCACTTCCTGCAATTCTTCCTGCGTGCTATAGGAGCCTGTCTTTTCTTCCACTTTTTCCTCTGTGCCTCTGAATGCCCCTGAGGCTCTGGATCCCATCGAACCTCTTTCCCAGGTGAGAGAGAGAGAGAGATAACAAATGGTCCCCTGCTCAGCTGGGCCACTGATGCACTGCACGCTTACTGTAGCTCTTCTGACAATATACTTCGTTTATCTTTCATTCCTGGTTTAACACAAGTAGCACAGGTAATAAATAATCAGTGTGTTTGCACCGCAGTGTGCATCACAAAGACCTGTGCCCTCCATCACTCCCTCCTACATCTCTCTCTTCAAACGAACACTTTTCTCTTTTGTTGTAGCATCAAGTAAAATCAGAGTCATTGTTCAAAACTTGCTGCTTTGCTTTTTTTTTTTTAAACTTTTTTTCTAGTTATGAATAGCTCTGCTCACATTTGCTTCCTCTCCTGAACTTTTCCACACACACCTCTACTCCTTTGTGAACACGCTTTGTCTTTGTTCATCTAATTGCATGGACATTGCATTCTAGAGAAAGCGGCTAGTTCTATAACAGTAATTCAAGCTTGTGGTTTTAATTTTCTGCTGCTGAGGGAGGTGATCTGTGGAACTTTTTACTCTCATAACTTATTTAACTAAAACACAGACTGCTTTAGAGTAGCATCAACTAGGTTCCTTCTTCATCTATTAATTGTTTACAGTAATTTTTTTTTTCCAGTTTTTTTCTTGTTTTAGTTTGTTCCTCTTTTATTTTGTTCTGAGGGCTGTACAAAACATAATGCAAAAATGGGCATAACCTTTATTTTATTATTTATTTTTTATTTTTTATTTATTTTTAATTGACATGGGTCACTCGAATTGCATAGACTCCATCACAAGCGATGTACTGCACCCTCGTCAAACTCTTGTGAGTGGTCACTTTTGCGTCAGTGGTCACGGTCGATGGTCTTCTCCTGTGTGGTTTGGTTTCCCCTTCTTTAAACTTCTTCATCCATCTGTGCACGTTGCTCTCATCAATGATGTCATCTCCGTAAACATTCTATATCCTTTGAGGATGTCAGACAGCCTGCACCTCCTCTTTGTCAGGATCTCTGTGACAGAAGGGCAGGAAAAGGAGTTACTATAGAGGAAGAGTTACTCCTACCAACATGTGCAATTTACTGTTTGTACTATTCTCGCACTAAATTCTATTCTGGTTTATTCCCTTTAGCTTTATTTTGGTCTGTTAAGATGTTTTTTTTTTCTGATCTAAATATAGCAGGGAAAGGTATAAAGGTTAATCCTATTGTTATTTAACAATGATAGAATTGTATAGAAGAGAATTTAATAAAACATTTTATATAAGATTTGAATAATAATAGAATTATATAATTTAATTATTTGATTATAAGTAATAATAAAATGAATGTGCATAGTGCCACAAAATGAAAAGAAAAACAACACAATACAATATAATATAATAAAACCTTTCTATAATGTCCTGTTCTTTTTTTTTTTTAATAACTGTCCTATGCATTCTATTCTGTTTTTGTTTTTTATGTTGTGCAGTTATGCACATTTTCTATTATGTTTAATTCTATTTTGTTTTTTATTTCAGTAAATTTTCTGTAGAGAATTAAATACAGGTGTATAAGCTGCCTGAGTAACTACTAGCAGTGTGTGTAAATGAGGCAGGCTGTAGGTCTTTAATGCTGTTGAGAGGGCTGAAGGTGAGAGTTTAAATGTCCGAGTGTTGGCTTTGCTATAACCGGAAACTTCTCTAGTCTAGGCAGCTTTCTTTCATCTGTCATCTTCTCTTTCCACTCTTTTCTTACCCTCCTATCTGGGGGGGGGGGGGGGGGGGGGGGGGGGGGGGGGGGGGGGGGGGGGGG
>JAAGKR010001444.1:72951-125299 GCA_011419295.1 Clarias macrocephalus
TTTTTATTTATCTGTGAGTGAATTTTATTTTTATATAAAATATCATTGTTTTTCTTGTAAAATTCCCAATAAGTTTGATGTGTCACATGACCCTCTTCCTGTTGAAGAAAAAACTAAAGTTGGATCCAAGATGGCCGACTTCCAAATGGCCACCATTGTCACCACCCATCTTGAAAAATTTGCCCCCTCACATATACTAAAGTGCCACAAATGGGACATGAATATCACCAACCATTCCCATTTTATCAAGGTGTATCCATATAAATGGTCCACCCTGTGTGTGTGTGTGTGTGTGTGTGTGTGTGTGTGTGTGTGTGTGTGTGTGTGTGTGTGTGTGTGTGTGTGTGTGTGTGTGTGTGTGTGTGTGTGTGTGTGTGTGTGTGTGTGTGTGTGTGTGTGTATATATGTATGTATGTATGTATATATATATATATATATATATATATATATATACACACACACGTGTGTATATATGAAACAAAAATAAATTAATAGCATTATGAATTATAAGCTAAACATTTTGCAACATAGAGTGATAAAATGGCCTGTGACTGACTAGTTTGAGTTTTTTTGCTTGATAAAGTCCTCCACGTGCAGGAAGTCAGCAGAATTTACCACAGAGCTGGTTTTACATCACACCAGAAGCAGGAAGTCAGTTGTAAAAGGCAGGAAACAGTTCAACAAGTGACATAGACCAAAACATTGTTGTATAAGAGAAAAGAGTTCAGTGAACCCTGTCTTTAAATGTATTTGACCTACTTCAGAAAGTTACAGGTTTAATTCTTAGTTTGTGATTAAATATCAAGATGTTTAGTGAATGTTGTCATCCATAGTTGCTTGTGTGTTCTCACAGGGAAGCCTACTGTATTGTATAGAGATGTCACAATTACTCTTACTTAAGGTGTTTTAAATGCCTGCTTGCCTCAACATCTGCACTATAATGTCGTTACTGTTATTAAATCCGCTTCTTCCTGTTTACAGGCTGCAGAGCTGGCCACATTCATCCAGACTAAGCATGATCTTGGATGCAAAGCCTCATATGTTCACACTGTAGAGGAGGGCATCAATACCCACAGTCATGCCTCCAAGGAGTTCTGGAAGATTCTGGGTGGACAGACCTCCCACCAAGGTGAAACACCCAGCTGTTGCACTTCTGTAACCTGCGTGTCCTGTTTGCATAGTGGAAGCTGCTGTGAGAGCTGTTTTAATTATCTAAGATGAATTTATTGCTTAATACAGCTGCAGGGAATCCAGAGGAGGATGAGTTTTATGAGACAGCCATAGTGGAGACAAACTGTGTCTACAGGCTGCATGAGGACAAGCTGGTACCTGATGATGAGTACTGGGGCAGAGTTCCACGTTGCTCCATGCTCAGCCCTACAGAGGTCAGGACATTCTCGTTAACCACATCTATGTTTTGGACATTTACAATATTGTGCGTCCCATAGTTTCTTTACATATTGCTCCCATACGGCCAAGTTTTCTTTAGTTTTGAGACACATCCAGGCTACCTGAGGGACTTTTTTGGTGCTCATTTTTGACCGTGATTTTCAGTCCTGTTCCTGTACCTGAGCAGTGTCAGAGGAATGTTTTTCTTAAGCCACATAGTGACCTACAGTATGAATTATTCAAGCATAAAACCTTAACCTGCAAGGCATGAACCAGTGAGAAGCAGTGACAGATGATCAGGTCGGTGATTAGTGTACTGGTGATGCTGAATGCTGAGTAGGGAAATAAGGTTGCTGCTGAGGTTGTTACATAAACAACCAATAGTTTTTTTTTTTTTTCTGTTTTTTTTTCAAGGCACTTTGCAGCCTGTCACAGTAAAACATTTGTTAATGTAATCTACATTGATTTTTATAATTTAATATGATAAATATGAAACATTTGCACAGTGGACATATGTGTAAACATATCAAAAGTCTATCAAAGAGACAAAAATGAGAAAAAATTCAGTGATCTTACTAAGACATACTTTAATATCTCAAATATTAGTAACCATGAACACATTTTTCAAAAAAGGACATGGATACATTTCACTTCATATAGAACTGTAGATATAGTGAACAAATTTTTTAATTGCCCAATGTGACTGGTTTTATCATACTGTACGAACCACAGATTTTTGATGTATGTTTGCAGGTCCTGGTGTTTGATTTTGGCAGTGAGGTGTATGTATGGCATGGTAAAGAGGTAACATTGGCACAAAGAAAAGTGGCGTTTCAGTTGGCAAAGCATCTCTGGAATGGGACATTTGACTACACAACCTGCGATATCAACCCACTAGACCCAGGAGAGTGCAACCCACTTATCCCCAGGTCTGTCCAAGTGTCTGGGGTATTTACTGTACTTTTAATTAGGTCTTTCTATACATACATGCAGTACTGTATGTCTTGTGTTTCTAACATTTAATCATGATGGTTCGTATTAACCACAAATCTTTTCCAAGTACTTTAATAACTAAATGAGACCTTTATATAGATTTGGAGGTTAAATAACTTTGAGTGAATCATCAGAGAGACTTACTTGTAGATGTTGGTAATAATTCTGTTCTAATTCCACTGAATTTTCATTTATCTATCTATTTGTTTGTTCATTTGTTTTTTGGTAATATCACCTCCATAACAGATATGTTTCAGATACATACAGCTGATATCTAGTTGAAAATCTTGGAACTGTTGTAATAAAGCTTGTTATTGGAACCTTTTAAAAACACTAAAGTAGTATTTATGATGCTTGTGTGTGCGTTTGTTCTAGGAAGGGGCAAGGCCGGCCAGACTGGGCTGTATTTGGCAGGATGACCCAGCACAACGAGACTACACTGTTTAAGGAAAAGTTTCTAGACTGGAGTAACTCCAAGACTGCTTCAAAGAAGAATGATAACATAGAAGCTGTTGACCACAAGGTAATGCATCCCTAAAAGCTTCTACAGTATAATTATACAAAAGCTGTTCAAAGATACAAAGAACTTTGAGAGAGTGTTGATATTTATTAATGATTTATTTATTAATGTTGCAGATAATATTTAAGTGATGCAACTTAGATCTTAAATAAATAAATGCCTTTATATGAAAAAAAAAAACTTTTGTCTTTTTTGTATTTTTTTTTTCTTTTTCCTGTAGGAGGTGCACAGCGGTGAATGCCGATCTTATGACGCGTCTCTGATGTTAGCCTCGTCCCATACACCCATTCGCAATGTTCTGGATGGCATGGACGTGGGGCGAGGTTATGGAATCATGGAGGGAGATGATGGGAGGAACTTTGAGATTAGCACTCTGTCTGTGGATGTGTGGCATATCATGGAGTTTGACTACAGGTACAAAATAGATATATATATAGTATATACAGTAAATGCGTAAAGTGAGGTGTGCATGAGATGTGTTAATCTGTGTGTCCTTGATGCAGTCGGCTGCCTAAGCAGAGCATCGGACAGTTCCATGAGGGAGACACTTACGTAGTTAAGTGGAAGTACATGGTCAGTACAGCGGGTGAGTACAGTATATCCTTCTAGCTGTGTCGATGTTTGTGTCAACATCTTGACTTAAGTAATAAGTAATCTTTATCATGCTTATATCATCATCACTGTTGAACTCCATTGACAAGTGAAGTGTGTGTGTCTGTGTGTGGGTTTGTGTGTGTATTAGTTGGAAAAAGGCTGAATTCTGAGCGTATTGTCGGCCCGGGTAAAGAGAGGTGCGCATACTACTTCTGGCAGGGTCGTAACGCTTCTGTTAATGAAAAGGGAACGTCGGCTCTCATGACCGTGGAGCTGGATGAGGAGAGAGGAGCACAGGTCTTCCCCCTTGACTCTTATTAAACGATTAGGGAGCATTTTATTGCTAGCATTGTACTATAATGCAGCTGTGTGTGTTTCAGGTCCAGGTGCAGCAGGGGAAGGAACCCCCCTGTTTCCTACAGTGTTTTAATGGAGGGATGATGATTCATGCAGGAAAGAGAGAAGAGGAGGAAGAGAATCCACAGAGTATGCTACAGGCTCTTTTAGCACGCATATCTTTTTGTATAATGGTTGATTAATTATCAGTGCACATACTGTATGTTCAAGGACTGTTCTGGTCAAACTGGGACTTAAGATGAAATATTTTGTGAATGAAGGCATAAAACCGATTGACATTTACAGAAGACTTTCTGTAAGTACCATTATGAGACCCTTAGCCACAATAAAACATTCAAAGGGTGCAAACCTTTTAAAGAAGACTATAGTTCCGTGAATGACAATCCTTGAAAATAGACAAATACCGTAACTTTTCATCAACTTACAGGAAAAAAAATGCATATGTTTGATTCGAACACCATTTGCACAACTATAGGAGTTATTGCCACATCCCCTCTACAGTCCTGATCTCTCTCCAAGCTATTTTCACATGTTTGAGCCATTAAAGGAGTTCCTGGGAGGCCAGTGCTTCAGATGTGAAGCGGATAGTCTTATCAATGGTGCTGGCGTACTGAGAAAGTCCCGGTTTGACTTGAACATTCTATGTACGTTTTCTGTGCCTTCCTTTAGAGAGAGACGATGTATATGAATCCCAGTTTGGTATTTAATGTACAGTGTGTTTAAAAGCGGAGCCAAAGAAATACTCATTTTCACTTTTAAAAATTCATATAGTTCAGACACTTCGTTACATGTACAGTTGTGCATGTATTTATATATTTATTATGCACATTGCTTCAAAACCATTTTACACACACTACAACGTCAGTCACTGCTGTGTGGGCTCCATGGTGCTGTGGTGGTGTTGATGGTTGAATTCTGTGGCTAGTCTGTCCAGAATTGCAGTCAATAATTGGATACCTACCTGCAAAGTGACCTATATACGCAAGTTTACCTGATAAAATGCCAACTAACCAAAAAGACAAGATCATTTTTCTTAATAAACTGCCAACTGAAGGCTTGTTTTTGTTTTGTTGACTTTTAAGACCAAAATTCGGCCTCTGCATAAAATTTCTATTTCCTGCCTGTCAGTCATGAACGAGTGTGGAATAGAAAATGGAAAAACAGGAAAATGCTGTGTGTTGCAGATAGTGTCATTTACACTGTGGGTTTAGAGCAGCTTTGTTGTTGTAGATACTGTCTCATAAAGCACCAGGAGCTTGTTTATAAAGTTCAGACAAGAAAATATATTAATAAACCAGTGTACGCATTGAAAGTCCTTGTTTAAACCAAAGTTTGAGGCATTCAGAGTAGTTTTTTTGCCCATAATTATTTTATAATGCAACCATAATGCTTTTTAGGAAAATTTATCCTCTTGCATAGGAATTCCTCTATGTGTCCCTGTGATTTTTTGGAAAAAACATAAACGAGTCATCACTGTGTGCAGGTGACTGGAGGTTGTACTGTGCGAGAGGTGAAAAGCCAGTAGAGGGCCACCTGCTGGAGGTGGTGTGTCACTGCAGCAGCCTGCGCTCTCGCACCTCCATGATTCTGCTCAACGTCTCCAAAGCCAGCATGTACCTGTGGCACGGCTGCAAGGCCCAAGCGCACACGCGGGACGTGGGCCGAACTTCTGCTAACAAGATCAAAGAGCAGTGAGTTAACGCAACCCGTACAGAACAAATCTTACAGTGTGGTTAAAAAATAATCTTACATGTGGTCCACTTGTGTTGTGGGGAAACCAAGTATAAAATACTATCTTATTCATAAAAAAAACAACAAAGAACAACATTGCAAGATGTTATCAGATTACAGTCGGGTTCACAGGTATTGTATTTGGCTACAAGTAAAATAAAAAAAATTTATAACCGGTATGTATAAAATCTTATTAGGATACAGTCCAGATACAAGATGCATTAAATGTCCTGGTATAAAGGTGTTCTTTTGTAAAAAAAAAAAAAAAAAAAAAAAAAAAAAATTCATCGATTAGTATTACTGTAACTCAATAAAGTAATAAAAGTAAGTAAATAATGTAACAAAGTCTACATCTAACCTCATTTATTAAAAAAAAATGCAAAACTCTTCTGATTAAATCTGGTTTCCACAAAACGATTCATTTATACATGTGTATACATACACACACACAGACGCACATGCGCACACAGACACACAGACGCACATGCACACATACCCACACAGCAAGTCTGTGATTTATTTTTCAGGTGTCCTCTTGAGGCAGGGCTCCACAGCAGTAGCAAAGTGACCATCCATGAGTGTGAGGAAGGAACCGAACCAGTAGGATTCTGGGAAGCCCTTGGAAGACGTGACCGCAAGGCGTATGACTGTATGATTCATGGTGAGTCGGGTTTTTACAGCTGTGTATGTGTATTTTGTGTGTGCAGTAGTTAACATGGATGGTGATTTGTGTTTCAGATTTGGGGAAGTTCAACTTCACGCCACGGTTGTATCAGTTAAGCAGTACATCAGGGGAGTTTGTGGCTGTGGAGTTGATCTGTCCGTCTAGAGAGCCGAACCTGGTCAACTCGATGCCTTTCCACCAGGAAGATCTGTATAATGTCACTCAGCCAGGTGTGGTATACAGTACACACACACTAACTAACTGTATTTAATAGGGTCTGCTTGTATGCCGTAAAATTTACCAGTATATTGTGTGTTAAATCCCATTCTGCATTGTGGAACACAGTAGATGCAGTTTTGCATATTATACTTTCCCTTTGGGATTATTAAAATACTCTTTCTTTCTATCTATCTATCTCTTTATCTCTGTATCTATCTATCATCAAAATGAAGGTTATTCTGTTGATCTTGAATATCAGTATGGCACTGATGCCTTCGTCACTCACTCATTATACACTATACTGTACAGTATGATACAGTTCTATACTATAGCTTGCCTAGTTTCTTGTGTGTAGTCTTGGGGGTCATTATGTCTCTTGATAATATAACAAAAAAAAATCTACCTATTAAGCCTGTAAAATTGTTTCTCTTAATAAGCATTGCACTATAAGGAGGACCTGCATCTATCAGTTAATATAATTTTTCTTTGCCCTTCTGTTACAGCTCTGTTTTTGGTAGATAATCATCATGAGGTGTACCTGTGGCAAGGCTGGTGGTCTCAGGACGCTGAGAACACAGGCTCTGCCCGCATCCGATGGGACTTGGACAGGAAATGTGCCATGGAAACTGTGCTGCAGTACTGCAGAGGTAAGAAATAGAGATTTATTTATTGAAATAGTCAAATTGGGTGGGGAATGCTCCTCTGTGTAATAATATAAAGATAGAAGTAGTTCTTTTATACAATTTTATTATACATTTATATAATTGACATCTGGCAGATGATAATTATAAGGAGCGTTCAAGTCAAACTGGGACTTTTGAACACCGCTATGAGGGTACGAACTACCTTTCATTTCTGTAGTGTTTTCTTTTTAGCTTTTCACAAGTGCTTGGTTACCATCAAGATAGATGTAGATTTTTACAATACGCATGAGAAATGATCAGGCCTGAAACGCTGGCCTCCCAGGCACTCCTTTAAAGCCCAAATGTGTGGAAATCGCTTGGAAAGAGGTCAGAACTGTGCTGGGATGTAGCAATAACTACCAGCCCAATGCAGGCGTGTGTGCGTGCATGCGTGTGTGTGTGTACAGTTCCCACAGACCGATGCGTCTCTTCCACAAGGTGGTGGAAAGTTATCTGTTGATTTTTGATTTTCAAGGTTCATGCGTTCCACTAGCTGAATATTGGCGGGAATACCTGCACCAATGTTTGCACCATTCAAAGATTTTACTGCAGTCAAGACTCTTACCTGTGCTGTTAAGTGCTCTGTAAATGTTAATTGGTTTTATCCATGAGAAATTTCATCACAAGTCCCAGTTGATCGTTAAGGGCCTTGTTCAAGCTCTTTGCTGGGGCAACTTGGTGGTGCTGGGATTTGGGCCCAGTAGTAGTCTGTAGCAGTCTGATGTTTTAGCCACTAAACTAGCAACAAAGTTTCTGGATCCATGGATTTATCTCGGAGACAAGACTTTAGTGCATTTTATGATTAGTGCTTAATTTTCTGAGAGTTGTCTTAAACAGGTGACATCTCAACTAATGAACATGATGTCGGGTTCTTAAAGTAACATTTACACTTTCATCGGATCAAGAAATCTGACCACTTTAATCCCAGCTCAAATTGACAGTGTATACCGAATGCAATGCTGACTTTGGGTACTACAGTGTGATTCTCACTTCTGAAAACTTGTCGGCAGCTCATATTTACAGTATATTCACCATGATCAATAAAGGTTTATCCTGTTCCCATTGTTATTCATGTTTCAAGTCATGGCCTGTTTCCCCGTCTGCTGATTAGTTTTAAAATGGGAAATGCAAACACTATATGAACACATGAACACCCAGCAATAAAAGAGGTATATTTTGAACATCCTGGCTTGTTCCACTTAAGCAGTAAATCATTTATTTTTTAGTATTTTAACCATGTGAAAAGGATGTGTCTTTAGGAGATCGACTGTACTGTAGCTTCACAAGGACAATCTGTGTAACTGCATGTGTTCTACAGATTTTTTTTGCCCCTTTCAACCTTTGCGGTCTGTATTTGTGCATCTGTTCAGAAAAGAATGAGAAGAAGCCTCCAAAGGCCTACCTGATTCATGCAGGATTGGAGCCACTTACATTTACCAACATGTTCCCCTGCTGGGAGCACAGAGAGGATATCGCTGAGATCACAGAGAAGGTTGTCCACTTCACTCTCTGTCTGTGTCTCTCTCTCTCTCTCTCTCTCTCTCTCTCTCTCAACAAACAAAAATTTTAATTTGTACAAATATCAAGATAAAAATATACATAAAGTTGGATGGATGGATGGAACATGATCTGACCCTCTTTGCCTTGGTCCATGTTACAGGAAGCAGAAGTATGTAATCAGATCATTCTAGTGGAGGATGTGTTGGCCAGACTGTGTAAGACCACCTATCCACTGATTGATCTCATGGCCCGGCCGTTACCAGAAGGTGTCGACCCTCTGCACCTCGAGCTCTACCTGTCCGATAATGACTTTGAGGTGAGATTCCAACCACCATTCAGGACCTCTGTATTGATCATTCCAAAAAAACACACACTGGTGATTGGGTTTAAAGGCTTCACTTTTGTATTAAGGCTTTTTGAAACCTCATTTTAGGATTCAGCACGGTATGTTCGGTGTTTATTTACATTAGCTCATTACCACTCTGGTTTTTCTCTAACACGCAGCATTGTCTAGCTTTTGTGATTCTAATGAGAAATTGTAATGGATATCAAGTCTAGGCTTGTCACGTCTTTTCCAAAGGTACACGTTTGCTACCGTAGTATTGTGTTGGTATTGAAGATATGATGCTATTTTTTTTAATTATTATTATGCTAGTGTGTTTTTTTTTTTCTGTCTCTCTCTCCTAATCTACTCTCCATCCTCCTTCCTCACCTCTTTATGGAAAGCCTTTTCTTCCAGCGTTATACTTTCTTTGCCATTTGTCCATTGTGGTGGCAATAGTCATGTATTTGATATTGGTTACGTTTTCCTTTCACCTTTAGGGTGTAGGGGCCTATGGGAAGGTGAGTTTTTACAGACTGCTAGTGTTCTCCACATTCACACAAAGCTTGTATTTGGAATCGGTCGACCTGCAGTTGTTTCTTTTGCTTGTTTCACAACTCTCACCAAAATGTGTCTTCTTGATAACATTGGTGTGGGTATTTGACCTGCCACACAAGATAACACACTCATTTATTTACTGCATGTGTTTCACACACTTTATTGACTAATTTGTATTTTTTTTAATTAAGAGAGATTTCCTGGTGTTTTTCACATGTTTACTGGTACTGTACAGTATATGTACAGGAATGTCCATTTACTCAGTATTTGCTATTAACTGCAATAATTTCAAACACAAAAAATTACTTGCACTTATTAATATCTATTAATGGCAAATAAGGATCTGCACTGAAATAAAATAAGCATGTCATATGATTGTTTATTATTAAAACAATAGTGGTATTTTATGGTATTATCTTCAGTATTCTATTGAATAGAGCTGTAGTACAGAGCTAGACAACATGTTGACATTTTTAAGTTTGTAAATGACATCGCAAATTAATTTCAAATGATTTTCTAAAGAAGTGTTTTTGAAATATGAACGAGGTAGACGGTCAACTCTGGGCCACCTACAGTATACTTGGAACATTTGTTTTTGTGTGTGTGTGTGTGTGTGTGTGTGTGTGTGTGTGTGTGTGTGTGTGTGTGTGTGTGTGTGTGTGATCCTAGTACTGCACTATTGTAGATGTTACAGTGAACGTTCGATATGCCTTATAGCCTCAGGGCCTTTTTATCAGGTGCATTTATCATATAGGGCACTTGGATTCATACTGTAGGTCAAATTACTGACTTTTGCTATACTGTAGATGATTTTCTATAGCTTCCTTCATCCTTTCATGAGTGGAAATGAACCAGTGCAGCACTGACACCAGCTTGTGTGTTGCACTAGCATGAAGGTTGGCATAGCAACAGCTAGACTGACGTTAATATCTCTAATACCTACACATGCCGTTCCAGTTGCCAGTGATCTAGACCACTCTGCCCTCTGGACGTGTCTCACTCATCCTGGTGCCTCGATCTCATTGCATGGAGATCTCATTGCATGGAGGCCTGTATGTGGTGACTGTAGTCGGTTCCACTTTACAATGGAGGCAGTCCCGGCCTCGGCTGAAGCAGACGACTGTTCTCTGAGGACTTGTGACTGCAGTGGCTCAATAGTTCAGGACTGGAATTTCCTACAGTCCACCTGAGCCTGCAGTAACAAACTGGACTCCATATTAACTTGGACATCGACTGTTATACCGAACTTCCAGCTGCTTTACACAGAATGACGGCCAAACTTCAATTCAATTTTATTTGTATAGCGCTTTTAACAATTGACATTGTCTCAAAGCAGCTTTACACAGTCAAAAGAATTATATAAGTTTGTATGAGATACGAATGTGTATGAATCAAAATGATAAGACTGTCCTTGATCAGCAAGCCGAGGATGATGGCGACAATGGCAAGGAAAAACTCCCTGAGATGGTAATAGGAAGAAACCATGAGAGGAACCAGACTCAGCAGGGAACCCGTCCTCATTTGGGTAAAACGGATAGCAGGCGTTGATCTGCATCATATTAAAACATTTTCCTTCTGTCCATTATCACCCAAAATAAGGATGGGTTGAGTCTGGTTCTTCTCAAGCTTTCTTCCTACAGCCATCTCAGGGAGTTTTTCCTTGCCACCGTCACCCTCGGCTTTCTCATTAGGGACTATCTGATCATTTTGATTCATATACATTCTCTTATTTCATACAGATTTCCATAATTCTCTTCATTATTGCTTCTGTAAAGCTGCTTTGCGACAATGACCATTGTTAAAAGCGCTATACAAATAAAAATTGAATTGAATTATACAGTTCCCACCAGGACACCTGTATGGTAAAAGTAGCTGACTAAAGGGCTATAAGGCATAACTAATAACTGGGTAACAGGTCTGAATGAGTGTTCAGGTGTGTATGAAGGTAAATCAGTAAGGGTGAAAATTCCTTGATTAAGCACTAATGGATATTTCCGTTTTAAATATGTGGGTGTTTAACAAAAGTCCTTCCCACTTCACAACACACCTTTTCACTATCTAATCAGCTTGCAGTGTTTCCTCAAAGTCTGTGTGTTTTGTGTTCTTGTGCGTCCGTTACTTTTTCAGGAAGCACTAGAGATGACGAGGATTGAGTACGAAGCTTTGCCGGGATGGAAGCAGGTGAATTTGAAGAAAGCCAAAGGATTGTTCTAATGGGTTTATTACTGTGAAGACGTACAGATGAGGTGACGGTCTCTGTTGCAGTGTTAAAAGATGGAACGTGTGAAGAGATGGAACATGCATGTGGTGCATTAAACACTCCTATTGTAGCAAAACTTTATAAATGTACACACATGGCTGTGCAGGTGTAAATGCACTGGAAAGAATGGTGGATAGTGGAGTGCACATATAAAGAATAGAAAGGAGTGGTGGATATACAGTAGTTAGAGATCTGCTGAGGTTTACCAGCCTCTTCGAGCACATCTCTTTCTATTCCTTTTTTTTTTAAGATGTAAAAAGCTGTAAATTACTGTAACGTTTCTTTGATTGAGATTCTGTGGTTTCCAGCTGTTTCTTTATTATTTTTTTCCCCTTCATTCCACTACATGTGAATGTAGCACAGCTCAAGATGCCATTACAATTTCCTGCAAGCTAAAAAAAAAAAAAAAGAGGAAAGACCGAAAATACTATCATTTGACTAATGCAGTGGCTACGTCACAACAGCAGACTGTTTTTGCTTTGCAGTGCTCATCGATATTTTACTCACTTGTGTAAACACTTTACAGGGAGTTTCTTGCAGTAAATGTACAGTAGAGTATGGATTTTTACAGAGATAATAATGTACTAATACTCATGTTTAATGTGACTCGCAGCCTGATCTACATGCCATCACAGATTGCCCTGTTGCCATACAGTGGCAAGAAGGTGTGTGTGACTGAGTAATGAGTGTGATGTTAACATGAATTGAATGAAATAATGTTAAACTGGAGGTTAAATCTCCTTGCTCAGATTCTACAGTGTATAGTGCCTTTGCTTTCATGTACAGTTTATATAATGAAAAATAATAGTATGCAATTTTAATATTTTTGTGACTATAAATAATATCAAGGGGAAATAAAACAGTGAATGATGAAAATAGCAGTGAGTGGTCTGCTCCTGTGACTTTTTTTTTTTTTTCAAATTTCATCCGTCAGCTCTGAGTTAAGATGGCTTGCAAATTATTAAGAATTCTGTGTATTGCATTTAAATAGAATTTACAATGATATGATTAGAGAGCAGAAGACATTTGTGATTTGTAGCCTTGCACTTTCAGGGTTGAGGCTTCGAGTGCCACCTTCAAAAGGTCTGTGTGCGTGTTCTCTCTCTGTTTGGTGGGTTTCCTTTGGGTATTCTGGTATCTTCCCACATGCCAAAGACATGCAGATCAGGCTAATCTGAGTTTCATAATTGCCCACAGTATTTTTAAATGTGTGCTTGTGTGCTTGTGCCCTGCAATGCATTGGAACTCCGTTCAGGACCAGGCCTCTTTACAGGATAAAAAATGTAGAAAATGGAAAAGTTTCTTAACATTCTTTCCATAAAAGCAAACACCATGTGATTTAATCCCTTCTCGACACATTGAGAAATCATTTCTTGAACATTTTTGTTTGCTTACAGGGTCATCGCTCAGTGATCCTCGACTCAATATTGTGCTAATTGGTTGTGAATGAGCTGGAAAGACCACAGCTGGAAACATCATCTTTGGCAAAAAAAAAAAAAAAATCTTTAATCCAAAAGAGAGACTTTAGAGAATGTGTAGCAACATGGACAATTTGCAAGAGCACACATTCTTATTTGACATTCCAGGGTAGGACAGAGACTCTGTTTTGGAGAAAACACCTGTGCTTGACTGGCAGATCCCGCAAAGTGTTCAGACTGTTTATTCCAGAATTGCACCCTTTTGTATTCCTTCTGGTTGTGTGAACAAACGCACTATAGAAGAATATCTGCAACTTTTTGGTGACTGTGTGTGGGATCACACCATAGTGCGGTCACTGCTAGGGGAGGGAAGACATAAAGCATCATTGAGAGTGAAGGAGACACCCTGCAGTGTCTTGTTGAAAAAAGTGGGAAGAGATACCATGTTTCTACAGCTGGGAAGGGAGCTGTGCGAGTGTCTGAACTGATGAAAAAAATGCAAGAAGCAGTGGTCTTTCATTTAGACGGAAAAAAATATGAGACGGGTGAGAGGAAATACTCCATTGTAAGCACAACTCACAAATTACATTAATAGACTGTAAGAAAGTGTAAGGGATTTTTTTGTTGTTGTTGTTGTTGAGAAAACCAACATAATGTCACATGGAATACTTCAGTGTTTAACCAAGTCTGTCTTTATCCAATGATCCCCTTCAAGTCATGAAATTTCAGAAAATGTTCAATATTTTACAATAATTTGGAGAAACTTGTACATATAGTTTATTCTGCAGTTTTGCCTTAATTCTGATGATCAGAACACTGCATGTGCTTCAAATTGAGTCTCTGCTGCCTTGGACTTCATTCACTCCAGCTTTGAGGTAGGCAAAAATTAAAATCAACATGTTTAGGCACATAAAAGATATCTGACTAAAATAGAATCGATGGTTGCTTCAAATCTAAACCAACAGAGATGAGTCAATCTCGAAGTCATCACAGCGAAGAGAACAGCAGACCTCTGGGAGACCTGACTTCTCCAGTATGCTGCAAAAACAAACCCTGACACCGACCAGTTTGAAATCCGTGAGATGATGTACAGAAAGTAAAAGAGGCTGAAAACTAAATCCATTAAAAAAAACTGATTGTAAAAAAAGTAACATTACACACAACTACAGTACATAATCTCCCAGATTCATTCTGATGTACTTCTATAATGTGTAATCTGATCCAGGGACTGATGAGAAAATTAGGAATGCGACATCTACTGTAACAACAATCTGGCAACAACTAGTGATGTATAAAAGATCTACCAGCATGTAGAACATCAGAACGCACAGATCAGCCCTAATGTTATGACCACCTGCGTAACATTTGAGTAGATCCCCCACTTTGGCACCCATCACAGTGATGTGCTAAAGATGAGGCTCTCTGTAAGCCCTCCATAACCTGTTCCTTGTCCTGCTCTGACCCTGTAGAAGGAGGACAGCTGCCCAAGCTACATGAACCACAGGATGTCATGTGATCTGTTTTATAGAGCTTTTCACATTCACATACTGTATGTAACCCTGACCTACAGCTAAAATTAAATGTGTAGGCTCAAACCAGCGACGCCATGCATCAGAAGCTCCGTGCTCACTGCTGAACGATTGTAGTCTAGGTGAGCTTTGTGCTTATTGGGCTTCAAAAGTGACTCAAAGCAAAGAAGTCATTAATAGAAGTCATGCTGCTTCAGTGCTTATCACTTCCATGCACATTCTCTCAGTAACAGGAAATGTAGCTTTGTCATCATTATTAACCAGCACACACCAACAGTCTGTACCTGGCAACCTTCTGAGAAATGTTTAAAATGGTTTTCATTTAAATTGATGCTGAATTTATGAAAAGTTGTGCACAGGTACTGTATGTGTTTAGAGGCTTTGAGCACAAAATTAATTTTATTGAATCGCAGCTCATCCAAAACAACACACACCTTGGGCTCAACCCAACAATATTCACCTGCAGAAACCACTATTTTACCCACGTCACCAATTACGGGCCACAGGTGGAGTTCAGATTTGGGTAGATGGTCTATCCATGTGCCATCCAGCACATTGGGCCATGGACACTCCCCATGCCAGAGATATACAGTACAGACCAAAAGTTTGGACACCCCTTCTCATTCAGCGAGTTTTCTTTCTTGTGTTCTTTATTGTGTTCTTTAGCCCAAACGCGTCTCTTCTGCTTGTTGCCTGTCCTTAGCAGTGTTTTCTAGCAGATATTCTACCATGAAGGCCTGATTCACACAGTCTCCTCTTAACAGTTGTTCTATAGACGTGTCTGCTGCTAGAACTCTGTGTGGCATTGACCTGCTCTCTGATCTGAGCTGCTGTTAACCTGCGATTTCTGAGGCTGGTGACTCGGATGAACTTATCCTCCGCAGCAGAGGCGACTCTTGGTCTTCCTTTCCTGGGGCAGTCCACATGTGAGCCAGTTTCTTTGTAGCGCTTGATGGTTTTTGTGACTGCACTTGGGGACACTTTCAAAGTTTTCCCAATTTTTCGGACTGACTTAAAATAATTCTTAAAGTAATGATGGCCTCTCGTTTTTCTTTACTTAGCTGCTTTTTTCTTGCCATAATACAAATTCAACCTCTTCGAATGAGAAGGTGTGTCCAAACTTTTGGTCTGAACTGTATCCGTTGCTTCTATGGCAGTTACTTAAGGGGTCGGGTTGCCAGCTCGACACCAGATTATCATTCACACACTGCAGGCATTTTGGGAACGCTAATTAGCCTAACCTGCATGTCTTTGGACGGTGGGAGGAAACCGATGTACCTGGAGGAAACCCACCAAACCCAAAGGTAACGGTGCTAATCACTAAGCCACCGTGCCGCCAGAGGTGACATAGTAGGCATAAGTATAAACATTTAGGCATTTAACAGACGCCCGTTTTCAGAGCGAAATACTTTTTTTTTCTCATTATACATCTGAGCAGTTGAGGGATAAGGGTCTTGCTTAAGGGGACAACTTGGTGGTCGTGGGATTTGAACCCAACACTGGGTCACCCCTCACCCAACATTGAACCCTGGGTCCAAGTATTCATGTACATGTTACTTTGACACATCTGCCACCTACCTTAACAGCACTGCAGACCAAGCACACCCGCCCCTACATGGCCACTGTGTTCCCTAATGGCAGTGACATCTTTCAGCAGGATATCGTGTCCGGCCACACTGTGAATGTTATTCAGGAATGGTCTGAGAAACATAACAGCAAGTCTGTATAGTACTGTATGTACAGTACTCTTAAATCTTACAGTACATCTTGAAATGTCATGGCCAGCAGGGGGAGATATTCTATAGGAAATAATCCTAACGCCGTGTACCCTGAACTGTGCAATGACACCAAGCAACATTTGTCAAACATCATACAGTACTTATAGTTAAAATATAATTAAAAATGTGCTTTATAATTTTGTAGGTCATACATTTAGGAAATTATCACTGCAATGTAAACGCAGCAACCATGTAACCATGAGACCTTGCTGACTGTTACAATGCTCTCACCGCCAGGCCCACCATTCATCTGCAATCGTTTTGGTTTTACATATGCGGGCGATTCTGTTTAAAGGGCAAATATTTGTGTAGGTTGCACATGACATTTTGACTTGCAAAGTATTTTAATGGCTGGGAATGATAACCGTTCTATTAGGAATGGGAACCAGTGCATGACTCGAAAGTGTGAGTCCGGTACTACTCGTGAGAACTAGTCGGAAATGTATTTGTTTTTACGTCAACGCAGTGTCCAGATGAAAATATACATTTGTACATCATAAATGTGGGAACAAAAACGATTCCGTTGAACTACACAAAGTTTTATAACTGTTACATGGACTTAAAATTATTCTAGGTCCGTGTGCTTTTAACATAGTGTTGTCGTCATTGTTCTTTCAGCTGCTCCTGTCAAAGACTCGTCACAGTGGAGCACCCGAGCTACACACAGCTTGGCGTGCGTGCGTGCGTGTGTGTGTGTGTGTGTGTGTGTGTGTGTGTACTTCATTCATGTCACTCATCAGATTCAGCTGATATTAGGAGTTTGGTAAATGGAAAGTCTGTCCCCTCTCTTTACAATGACAGATTTTGTGTCTTATATATATATTTTTCCACTTCACCCTCTTGCCATTCTTGTACAGATTATTAAATGTAAGAAAGTGGACAGGAACATTAAAACAAAGCGGATCTGGTTAAGCAGCCTGCCTGTTCGATTTCTTGCGATTCAATACAGAAGCAAGGAACAGTTCAACATTTCCAAGAACATTCCCCAGGCGTGGTGCAGAAACCTGAACATACAGTACAGTAAGAGTAGATCACTGTTCAGTAACTGTCTTTAATAACACTTTGTCTCTGTTATTATTATTGAGTTGCTAAAGGTTTGTTTTCTTTCTGCAAACGACCGACCTTGTGTTTACACACGCAAATTACAAATACATATGTGAAGTACGCTCTACTGTACGTGTCGGTGGTCGCTCAGCGGAATAAGGCTTGGGGTTACTGATCAGAAGGTTGGTGGTTCAAGCCCCAGCCTCATCAGGCTGCCATTGTGGGTGTGCTTGAGCACGACACTTAATCTTGTTTGCTCCAGGAGTGAGGCATCATGGCTGACCCCGGGCTTTAAGAAAAAGAATTTACAATGCAGTAATGTAGATGTGACAAAGACTTAACTATACAGTACAAATGAGCCTTACATACTAATCAATAGTCTTTAAAGGCAACATGAAATGCGAATCAATTTCTCTTAACAGTCTCAAACATGGTGTAATATTAATGTGGTGTGTGTGTGTGGAGGAACAGTAAGTTTTGATACTGATACCCAAAAACATGCAGATAGGATAATGACTCCTTTAAATTGTCCATAGTGGACTGATGCAGTGGACTTGAGTGTGCTTAGAACAAAGCAGGTCATAAAATACAAAAACAAGCCATATTAATTGCTAATATTTGCCTCATTCAATCAGCAGCTGATTACAGTGGATCAAAAGTCATTACGTTCATTACATTTTCATACTGATGACCATCACGACCAAGGCCATGAATTTTTCATGATTGCAGTTTTTTTTTTTTTTTAAGAAAACTTCCAAATTCATACCCTCCACATTAATACAGTATGAAACCGTAGTGGTTACAATACCGTCAGTATAAACCTTACAGAGCTGTAGAGGAAGTTGTTGAAGAATGATGAGCGAGGAAGCTCTGAGAAGCTTTTCAGCAACATTATCTTATTACCCTACCAGGGGTATGTTTATGTTAGTGATGAATTATTAGATTACACTGGAAGGTATAAAGTGTACCAGTCAATAGTTACCCTGCCATATGTCACGTATACACCGGGAGTGCGCGTCTGCTCTCTGCACAAAGACGAGCGCAGCAGGAAGGGCGAGCGCGCTGACGTTTGGCAGGTATCTCTCTAATGCTCTTAGCCATCTGCCGATCTCCTGCTCGCTCCCCAAGAACATAATGTTTCTGAATAGTGTGTTAAGTTCACCCCGGTCTGGCTGCGCGCAGGCTCCGCAGTCCCGGCTGCACAGTTAGCAGGTTTGGCTAACGGCCACGGTGCTGCCAGTCCCCTGCCCACTCCCGCACGGACCCAAATGAAGCTGTAGGCGTCGGGGCTGCGGAGGATCAGGACGAGCACGCGGCACGAGGCTTTTTCTTCCGTTAAAATAAACATGTCACTATAGTGCTCTATACAGTCGATCTTACAAGTACAGCTGTACACCTGATCCAAATATTTCACTTTCTGCCTGTCAGTTTGAGACAAGTCTTTACTCATTCATTTTCTTCGCAGTTGCCACGTCTCGATGTCTTGGGGAAAAAAAAAAAAAAAAAAAAGCTGGAGCTCGACTTTTTCCTTCCCGAAGACGTTCAGTAATAATCCACTAGTGATGGCTGCAAGCTCAAAAAATGTCTAAAACTATACAGTACAGTAAGTTTCCTCACTCTTATTTATTTTGTTTGTTATACTCTCACTTATCTACCTGACATCTTTTCCTGGTTGTTGAATGTGAACCGGTGGCACGTTGTGTAGTGGTTAGCACCTCCAGGTTCTGGGTTCGATTCCTGTCTCGGGTCTGCGTGCAAGGAGTGTGCATGTTCTCCCCATGCGTGGTGGCTTTCCTCCTCTAACTGTCCAAAGTCGTGCACATTAGGCTGATTAGCATTTCCAAAGTGTTAATAGTGTGTGTGCGGCGATGGATTGGTACCCCACCTCATGCCAGAAGTCTCCTGTGATAGGATCCATGCCCCCACGGCCCTGTACACAGGATAAAGCGGTAAAGAGTGTGTGATTGTGAACTAAAGCTACAGGGTGTGTGATGTGACAGTGTGGAGAGTCTATGCTTGATCCCAACCTTCACATCTAAGGGTGATACAAAAAAAAAAAAAAAACAAAGCAGACCAAAATATAAATGTCTAAGGAAATAATGGTGGTAAGAAGGTTGCTGAAAATGACTATTATTGTAGTCATTTGTTTCTCAATTGCATGCTCTTCCCATTTAAACATCTTCCTTTAATAAAGATGAAAATGCACAATACATCAGAAAACCTTCGACTCAGGGTTGCACTGCTGCATGACTGTGTTCATTTTTTTAAAGATGCATTTTTACACATTTTAATAAAATGTATTGTGTTAAAAATATGAAGAAAACAAAAAAAAGGGAGAAAATCAGCAGCTAATTCTAATCAGTGTCCCCATTAAGAGTCCTAATCATTAGTGCTTATTCTCATGCTGAATTATCAGGACTATGTGTGTTTAGTATTCTACTGTATGTGGTCTGCAGATCTTCGTGCATGATAATTCGCTCTACTTTAACTCTCAGTCAACCCACTCACGTGTCCTTACCAGCTGGTGTCATTATCAAGTCTGATGAACTAATCAACAGCTATAAACACACCGTGTAGATTGCCACTTGTCTCCCCCCCCCACGGTCACTGCCACATCCCTTCTCCCTCCGTTTCTTGCTCTTTAAACTCACTTCTCCTGCCCTTTAACCCCTGCTCCGGTCAACACATCATGTTTAGTACGGACATGCGGTCGACTGGCTGCTGTCTGAGATTATTGATGGCGCTGGTGGTTCTGTCGGATTGCTCAGTTTTAGTTGACGTTGTGAGCGAAAGTAATTGCATGCTGTTACGGTGATTTGACGGTGCCGGCTTCAGCGATACGGAGAGTGATTGAATAAGTGAGGGTTTGCATGCAGGGAAAGGGCTTAGGTGTAGCTGTTTAGAGAGCAGCGAGACAAACAGAAACACAACGTAACCAGGCGGAGGCAGTGACTCAGATGTGATCAATTCTCTCGGAGCTCTCCACGGAGCAGCCCAAGCCAGGGAAACAAAAACAACATTCCCCGCTCAGGTTTACAGCTTGGAGACCTGGCCTGTTTCAGATTCAACCTCTAAAATCATGCATACTGCTATTTCCAAATGCTCAGAAAAAAAACAAAAAAAAAAAAAACAGATTACATGTGTCTGGAGGGGAGATAAAGAAATGGAAGGTTCTTTTATTGACAGTAACACACCGTCAGGTCACGAAGGTGTCCTTTTTTATTGTCCTGCCAGCTGGAGGGTGAGAGGAAAACCTGCTAACATCTGGCCCTTGTCTGCCGCCCTAATTAGTGTTTAATAAATGGGGCTAATGAAGCCTTATCTTCAGTCGAAACAAAGTCAGATTACCTATTGATGAGGGGAACTGTCAAATCTCTGTCTGTAACCACACACCTCATGAAAAACGACTTGCCAACTAGGACAGGCTGTGAGATCATTCACACCCAACGGGAAGTTTATAACTGAGAAGGTGAGCTTGGTCAGTGTTGAGGTTTATCTTAATTCAGGTTTATGGTTCACATCACATTCTCTTCTGCCCTCCTCGGCGATTTACCTCCTCTCTCCTAGGCCTCCAGTACATAAATAAATACAAATGCTGTAAACTCCCACTGTCCATAAAAATGATTAAAGTGCCTATTTTGGTTAAATCAGTGCCTGCACACAACTGGATTTGATTTTCCACCTAAATCAGAACCATGTGATGTCCGCATGGACTTCCAGGTACACACACACACACACACACACACACACACACACACAAAATTCTCCTGGGGCCAGGAAATGAAAGCCAGAGGAAGATGGTATAAAGCTATGTTGGAAAACACATTGTGTGGATACATGTCTTCTTATATTTGCAGTAAAATTTGTTTGGATGAATTTGCAAATTATTATTATTTTTTTGCCTGTTGCTTAACGTTAGAACACTGTAGTGATTATTTAGTTCCTTTCAGCCACACCTCACTGTAGGGATAAATGTCTTTAAAATATATATAATAATATTAGGCATGCTTATTATTTACAACAAAAAAAAAAAAAAAAAAGATTAATATTGTAACTAATCACTGATTAATAATTAATAACACATGTAGAGTAACTGAAAGCATAACAATTTATCAAATCTTGTTTATTTCAATATTACTTAATAATTATTATTTCAAATAGATTTATTCCATATTGTTATCCAACTTTATCTGAACTGACATAAAAATGAAGTATTTGAATAGAAGACTAACAACGGATTTAGTTTCCTCTGACGGATCCATGTTGAAAAAAAGATCGAAAGCACGAAATCGTTCTGCTTTTCCCTGAGACGTCTTCAGGTGTGCGAGCATCCAGAGGGAGATGGTTTATTCATGGTCAGATATCTGTTCAACTCGTGCTAACATGAGAGGTCTGGATCTCTCCTCCAGCTTGCCTTTCTCGATGCGTCTTCTAGGCCAAAACCTGTGCATGGTAAAAAAAAAAATTCTTTTCAAATCAGTGCGGCTGCGTATGAAAAAACGAAATAAAATAAAATGTAAAACTGATCCTGAACTGCTTGGAAAGTTTGAAAAACGCAATCAAGCAATGTAGACCACCTTGCTGCATAAATAACTGGCTGTGGATATTACGTGATGGTGTGCCTTTGCCATAACAAGCACGGTTACAATTACACTGTCTACTTTTCTCACCCCCTGTATGTGCCGGTGCCAGAGTGGGTGAGTTCACCGCGCCTGCCAAACGGGAGATGCTCGCTCTCTCTCTCTCTCTCTCTCTCGCTCTCTCTCTCTCTGTGTGTTCATTGTTCTGCAACAGTATTTTAAACGCACGCTGGCAGCTCCACCATAACATGGAGGTTATATGTGCACACGAGGGGTCACAACACAACACAGGGAGAAGACAGAATGTACTATCAGAATAGAATGCGTAACCTGATACAGGTAGCTTGGAAATGTGATGCGCGGGAAAAAAATGAAAAATTAGAACTGCTGTTGCGACTCCATGGAAACAATCGAGCTGTTGCTTAAAAATATTTAGAAAGAACCTTCGTTTCTGACAAATATTCAGACCAAGTTCTTGGTGATGACAGACGAGGATCAAATGCAGCTGAACGATTTACATCAGGGAAGAACATGATTGCAGCACAAAGCCCGAAACAAACCCGACCAGATGTTTAAGTAGGTGGACAGTGCAGTAGGAGTCCCCGAGGTTATACAGTAAAAAGACACGTCTCAAATCATTAATAAGCTGGTGTTGTTTTTACCGCTGTGGCAATCTAGGGTGTGCTCTTATAGCAAAAGAACCCTGGCGTGGCATGGTGAGCCTCAGTGATGCGTCATTTGCGGTTACAGCTGTTGCTGAAGTGCTTTATTCCTCCTATACCGCAGTAATTTATTATACCAAGCCATTCTATCATGTCAACAATTCCTTCTGTTCCTTTTACTTTGGAAATGATAACATACCAGAACAAGTACATAGATGTAAGCCTGGGAGTCTGAGGCATGCTGAACCAGCCAATCAGAATCGAGAATTCAACAGCAGTGTGGTGTTAATGAGAATTATACAACAGGTTCCCGCCACACTCCGACGGAGAACCTTGAGGTTCCCACTGCGTCCTAAAAATTTCGAAAACTCAGTGGGACTGGGCTCAAAATGGAAAAATGTACATATACTGTACTAAGTATCAACTTCCTGGCTGTGTCTCTCTTAGGTTCTCAATGAATCTCGTTAATTTCCTATCACACGCATGATACAGTAATGCACTCAACAGGTTCGATGAGAATGAACAGAGTTATTACTACAGTATGCCCAACCAGATCGCACCACACTCTTACCAGCACTCATCACGCTTTTTTTTTTAGCTTGTCATTGCTTTTCATCATGAAGTTCCGATGTGAGAAACTGGACTTATCCAAAATTCTCTGAATGGGACAAAAACATGCTGCATGGGCGCCATAAATGTTGTAAGCGTAATATGAACTTACAATGTGGCATGGACCTACCATGGTCATAGCCCAAGGGTAAAGAGGTGGTTGTGAGAACTCCATTGACGGCGCAACAACGTAGTGACGTCCCAAAGACGACCCGGTCACAATGCCATCCAGTCGTCTTTCCCTTCAGCACTTGAGCTTCGCCTTCATGACTATGGCCACATTACAGCCGGGCTGATATCCAGTACATCAGCACTCCTGTATGATCCCTCTTGTGTCCCTAAGAGGTCTTGGGTACATCATTAACTGATCATTAATATGTCCTTATTGTGTCCTTCTGGTGTCTTGCATTGACCACTTGGTCACACAGCAGCTCCACATCAAGGAAGACAATACCCTACCAGTTCCTACCAGCCCCGCGTAGCTCCTAACAGTCTGTCACCAGCAGTGGATCATTAACGTCTGCAGTACTGGAAGGAGGAAAAAGCAGCTGCCTGCCAAAACCCACATTTAAAACCATGGAAGTCATAGAAGCACTTTCAGCAAGAAAACATATCTGATAATCTTACGTCTTCGTAAACACCATTCTGTCTCCTGTCATTGCGACTTGCCTCTGAACCGTCTGAGTTTTGTGAACGGACTAGTTTATAACACTAGACTGAATCCCAATCCCTCTCTGTCCCTAATCAGGGAAGTACTTGGTGTGTGTGTGTGAATCTAGGAACCATGCACCCTAGACGTCGCACAAGCTTTTACGCTATTTGGGATTCAAAGTAAAAACCCTGTAAGTTAGCTGATATTCTAAAGCAAAACGTGCAAATCTCATAAGTTTCTCAGCAGGGTCCAGCAACTGTATGGTTTATTCTTTCCACCTTTTTGCAATATAGAATTGAACACCACTTGCACCACTGTTAATTAATTACACTGTCAGTCGCCAGCTCTACCAGTCGCGGTTCATTAGATTAGGGAGCTGTGGAAGGATATGTGTTTGTGCTACTGGTTAAATAAACAAACAAATCATAATCTGTTGATAATAAATAGTTTTTGTAAAACTGTTGTATAAAAGCAAAAAAAAAAAATTTATTAAATCAGCACGGCTGTAATAACTTCAGCACTAACGCCGCACCCTCGTGCCTACGGACACGTCGCAGCCGGGCTGATATTCAGTACAACAGCACTCCCTCTCATGTGATATCTTTTAAAAAAGATTACTTAAATATTGTACAATATACCTCAAAAATCTCAATGTGGAGCACAAATCTATAATAGAGTTATTACTGTAAGCGCGCAGTGGGATTCGGAACAAGGCAATCGCTCTTAAATTAAACGGCTCTAATCGTCAATTAGAGTCCATTGCAAAAGTGCACGATAGGTCCTGGCCTTTGACCCTTTCCCAAACGGCAGATGAGTGTTAGCGTAATTCATATCAGTTATGCCTCGATCAGAACCACATGTTGGCGCTGCTCTAGTGCTCCCCTGCCAGATCTGGCATCAGTGAGCTGTGGTTTACACAGCCAGAGCTCGGAGTGCAGCGTCAGCATGCCAGCGCCGTGATTGATGCGTGAGGTGTTCCGTTCTGTGATGAACTGAAGGCGAGGGAGTTTTCTCATCTGTTATTTAGAGAGTAAAATGAGAGAACAAAACCATTGCTCTTTTTTCTAGTAATGAAACGTCAAGTGATTTTCAGGATTTGTTTATGCACATTTCTGGAGGCTCAATTATTAAAAACATATGAACGGATAGGTATGAGGTGCGAGCGAGAAGGAGGGTTTTTTTTTTGCCCTCTGCAGATTAAATTCATTAGAATATTATGAGAATTATTTTTTTTTCCATTTGTGAAAAGAAGTGCTGCTGGTAATATAATACTTCTGGCAGATCAGCTCACAATGTAGTGTCGGGAAGGTTTAGTGCAGAAATGACCGATCCCGAGATGTTACGCTACAGTTAAGTAATATCAAGCTCGTCACTGTCTCTCTTTTACAAATCAGTTTGATGTCAGCTTTCATTAGCTAAACTATAAAGAGACAAAACGTGCATTTTTCTCTAAGTACCTAAGGCGTGCGTAAATTAGTTTCTTACACTTGTTCATAAATTATATCTTTTCATGCTGTCGAAGCAAACTTTACTCCACTACTTTTTAGTGAGATAGATGGTCACTAAAAAAGGATTTACACCTAAATAATAAAAATACTAATAAAGCTCAAACCCTGAAGGCAGCTATTGTAGGTCCAAAACAAAGACGGGCTTGGGGATTGTTTTCTTTTATAAATGAATAAGCCAATTTACAGCCATGTGCTTTCAGTTCTGCTTCTTTTGGAACCTAGTTGTGGTATTCCTCTTTAGGCGAAATGTGCTCCTGTACAGATGTTGGAACCTACAGCATCTGGGTGCTCCGTGTCACATTTACATACTGTATAGCGGTTTCCACAAAAATTAGCAATCTTAGTCGGCACTGATGACCGTGCGTGCAGGGCTGGCTGGTGTAAATGACCATCCTTTCCTCTAAGAATTATAATAGATTGAAATTTTTGGCATCAGTGTTATTTGATTTGATGTAAATAAAATGATGAACCAAGACCAGCAGCACCACTAATAGAATAGATTCACAGCCTGTCATAGAAAGGTATATCAAGTCAAACATCTTCTACTGTACATCTCCTGGCTACCTACAGTAGGCTAAATTATTTATGGCCACTATGGTGACATGCGTTTGAGATACACTGCCCGCCATCAAGTGCATAAGAGACTTTAATTGGACAATTTTTTCAGTGATTAATATCTTTCAGCTGGCAACAATTTTATTTACCCTAATATGTGTTACAGAAGGGTCACATTGTTCGCCTGTGTCAAGCAACGAAAACAACTGAGGATATGTGTAGAAATTAACCTAGAAATTTCTAGCACTGCTAGAAGAGAGTTGGGCGTGAGAGAGGAAACGTGTGAAGCGATGTACCAACAGTGCATCTGGAGGCAGTGTTATGATCAGGTGTTGCTTCAGTTGGTCAGATGTAGACTCAGCAACGTTATGTGGCAATAAAATGAAGTCAGCCGATGACCTGAACGTACCGAATGACCAGGTTAGCAGAGGAATGCACTTTCGTTTCTTTCCCGATTGCACGGGCATATTGTGAGATGTTTTGTAAGCATGAGGAATCATTTCCGCAAATAAATTGGCCATCACAGAGTCCTGACCTTAATCCCATTCAAAGTCTTGTGATTTTGCTGGAGAAGACTTCCTGGAGTAGTTTGACTCTCCTGTCATCAATACAAGATCTTGGCCAAAAATCAATACAACCCTGGATGGAAAGAAACGTTGTTACAGAGCATGTCTTATGGTTGTTGAAACAACGGCATGCAGAATCTGTGCCATAATTAAGGCTGAAGCCTGTTGGACCAAATTTTAGTGTGTGTGGTGTTTTTTGGCCAGACAGCATATCATTAGCTATGACTGAGAAGGTGAACATGAAATATAATATCGGGTACAATCAAATTGAATGAGATGGTTTCTGTCTCAGGCACTTCATATATATATAATGTGTGTGTGTATATATATATATACAGTACATATATATAGATATGGAACAATAGGAATTCTGTAACTTGTCCACCATAAAAGGCAGTTATGTACAGTATGTGTGTACGTTAATGCCAGCCATGCCATTAAAACGTTAAAGAGTGTTCTCGTGTCCTCAGCTCCTCAGCTTCCAGACGTCTGAGGTTGTTGTTCTGTCAGAGTGGTGTACTGTGTCATAATTAAACGGGCCAGGCCCATCAAAGAACTCTGCAGCTCTGGAAATATCGCAGTAATAGCAATGAATAAAAATAGAGCTTTGCCACACACCTGAGGAACATATATTATGAAGACACTTTTAAAAAGAAAACAAGTCTGACTCACTGGTGAACCATTTAGTACTTTTGTGTCGCTTATCTTTTCTGGCAGTGTCATGTATTTCTTTCGCTTTCATCTGCATTCAGTTTTTTAAAAAAAAATTGAAAAATTTTTATTTTTAGGACGTTAAAGAGTTCTGCCCTGTTCATGAAGATTTCAGGTTGATCAGATACCGTGACAAGATATCAAGGCTAAAAGACGGGACGCTGGACTCTGGGTTAAGCCTCGGGTCAGTTCAGAGTTACAGAAGTGTACAGTCTAAAGCACTGGCACGGCATTAGGAGGAAATAAGCAAGGTCGACTGATGCATATGTCCAAAAAAAAGAATGAAAAGAGAAAAACAGGTGGGTGTAACAGTTGCTGCTGTCCTTCAAAGTTTCCTGGCAAATGGGGTTCTTCTGGAACGGTCAGGGGTTGGATAACATTTAATTGAATTTGAAAGGAAGACAATGGTCTCTGAAACGTAACTCTCTGTAATCATTTTGTGCTGAAATGTCCGCACTTAAAGCAAAGCTGCAAGAATAATGACCATGCCGTGGCTTAAAGAAACCCATGACGGATGTACCTTTTTATTTTTTGATGCTACAAAATTTTAAGAATTTCACACCATGTTTTTTTCCCTTTTTCCAGAGAAATAATTCTATTAAGACAATTAAACCAATTCTACAGTTACACCTCTGTTTAACGCTGTACTGTATCTGTGTGTGTCATTATTCGTAGGTGAAATACTTAAGCCACCTAAAGTCACACATTAATGTTATGTTGCATGTACAGTGCAATTGGCTTTCCCCTTCTCTTGACCATGCGTGTGTGTGTGTGTGTGTGTGTGTGTGTGTGTGTGTGTGTGTGTGTGTGTGTGTGTGTGTGAGAGAGAGAGAGAGTGAGTTGAGGTCAGATGGGGGATTAGAGGTTTAGCTGAGTGTCTCTTATGGGCCACAGCTGCACATGGCTGTTCTAGCAGCTGTGTGATGTCATCTTTAATGGACGGCGGTGTCCATTGGGATATGGAAAACTAGTGGAGGGGGGTAAAATGATCTTCCTCATAAATCATGTGTCCACCTGCTGCATACATACCTGTCATTTACTGCTATGCCTTGTAGAATTGTTTTTTTCTGTTTTATAGAACTGTTGTTGTGTGGTTTTGCTTTTAGTCCGCGTTCCTTTTTCGGCATGTTGCCCCAGTACGCAATAAATTATGGATCTATGATGAAACATTTTTGAGAGCAAATAGATGTTTTTTGTCTGATGGAGGATATGATGAAAGATGAGTGTAAAGTCTGCATTAGATCAGGGCATTCTCCATATCCTGAAATCAGACTGGGGCAGATCACCATCAGGGATGTAAGGTGAGACGGTGAGGCAGATGGAGGGGCGACAGGGTCGAGGTGTGTGTGTGTGTGAGTGAATGTGAATGTGTATATGTGTGTATATATACACAAGTAGATGAGTGGATATGTGTTTGTCAGCTGTGCACGCTTCTCAACATTTTCTTCTTTGATAGTCCTTTGAAGACCAAAACATATTGACATTAGATCAAATAATGTATCTAAGAGAAACCAGAAGGACATCATAACCAAATCTGCCTCTATACAAGTTATCGATTAATTTTAACGATATTAACTATAACAGCACATTCTTCTAATACATTGTTGTAAATAACTCCTTCACATAAATTAATTAAAAGATGTGTTATTTAAGTCTTCTGTAATGTAAATTATTTAGTATGTTTGTAATGCATGAACCAATTGGAAAGTAACTCTAACGCCAAATTTTTCAACACAGGACAGTCTTCAGGACGGTACACTTTCTGATTTCTTAGTAACATGACAATAAACACTGCCTGGCCAAAAAATAAAAAGTGGCCAAAAAAAGCACACAATTATTTTCTTGGACCTCATTTCATTTGATTACTGAACACATGGAGTAACTCCACAGAGTCTTCTCACACACACACCCCAAAGTCCTTTTGTTGAACTGGCTGCTCCCACAATGTGGACATGATTTTTGCTATACAGTAGTTGTCCTGGAGTATGCCTGTGTCATCAGGGATGAAAAACTCCATTGGTGTGATGACCTGGTTATTCAGTATATTCAGCTCATCAACTGACTTCTGACTGATTTTATTGCCACATAACATTGGTGAACCTCAACCTGACCAACTGAAGCAACCCCAGATCATAACAGTGCATCCAGAGGCTTGTACAGAGGGAGCAAAGCATGATGGGTGCATCGCTTCATGTGCTACCCTGATGAGCCCTTTCCTCTGACTTATAATTAATCTGGCCAATCACATGACCTTTTCCCATTGCTTCAAAGTCATTGACCACACAGCTGTTTGGTCTGCTATGAGTTCTAGTCATATTGTGTGTGTGTGTGTGTGTGTGTGTGTGTGTGTGTGTGTGTGTGTGTGTGTGTGTGTGTGTGTGTGTGTGTGTGTGTGAAAAATGCGCTTATGTTCACTATTAAGCATAGCTGGTGAAAATAGTTTCAATTGTCTCTAAGTAGTCATTAATGATTTTACTGTACATTCACAATTCGATGCGGCCCAATAATTCGACCCTCCTGAAACACAGGAACATCTTTTCTACGTATGACTGCTGCACACTCCTTCTGACCAGGTTGTTTAAGATATGTGAAGCTACCCACTGCATCCATTAGGGTTAAAAGAATTGTTGCTAGCCAAAACATTTTGATCGCTGCAGCAATTATTTCAGTAAAGGCTCTTTAGAAAAGTATTTGCTTATTTAAGTCTTTTTTTTCTGCCAGGCAGTGCACATTTTAACTTTATAATGTAAGAGGAATAAAACTCTTCAATACTGTACATGCAGTCATTGGAAAATAATCAACTTCATCCACTCAGTTGTTGATTAGTTTTCCATAACAGCCTACCCTATTATGATTTAATCCTTAGTTAGAGCAGTATGATTCAATATGATAAAAGATTTCCAAACATAAAGGGACAAAGTAATGAGACAGATGAGCAAATTAGGAACTGTGGTGGTGTAGGTGGTGCAGTGGTTAGCACTGTCGCCTTGCACCTCCAGGGTCCGGGTTCGATCCCCGGCCAGGGGATTCTCCCCGTGCTTGGTGGGTTTCCTCTGGAAACTCCGGTTTCCTCCCACATTCCAAAGACATGTAGGTTAGGTTAATTGGCATTCCCAAATTACCCGTAGTGTGTGAATGAGTGTGTGTATGTCTGTGTGCCCTGCAATGGATTGGCACCCTGTCCAGGGTGTATCCTGCCTCGTGCCCTAAGTCTCCAGACTCCCAGCGACCCTGAATACAGGATTAAGTGGTGATGATGATGAGTGAGTGAGTGAGTGAGTGATGTGCTCCAGTCACCCACAAAAGAGAATTTGCAGTTGCATGTCAAAATGTGAGTGTTGAGAGAATATCTAATATCTTGAAAGCCAGAGACATGACTGTGCAGTATTCTGTGCATGGAGCGAACGCTGATGAAATAGTCTGTAAGGTTGTGATCTGTGATGTGTCACTGAGCTTGATCTGTCACTGCCGGGATTTTAATTTCTAACATGTACAAAGTGCTGAGGATGTGGCTGAAAGCTTCGCTGTCAAACACGGGATCGGCTGACTCTGCTGTCCTGCGCTGAGCTTCTGTCACTTCTCTTTGCTGATCCTTCTTTTCCCTCACTTCAGTCAGGGTTCAAACACAAACTGCTGAAATGCTATTGTTCGAATTCCGATTAAAATAATCCTCCCGGTCCGGAGTACAATGCATCAGATGTAACAGAGAGAATGGATACCCAAAGGTAAGAAGTAATGATGTTTGCACCTTACAGAAAGGCAGGCATAAATATTGTGCATGAGACTTTGCTGAATAAAACATGCACTTTAATCAAAGCTTGCATTTTATAGTATACTCCATTAGAAATTTCCTAAGCGTGCTTTTCTTTACTAAACAATGCCCTTTAAATATTACAGAGGCTTTGGAAATGTTCCCAGGGCTTTGAATGTTCCCTGGAGCATATGGGCTGATTGATACAGTATTTCTGTACAGATGATTATTGTTTCAGCAGGTTCTTCAATCTCTATAAGGATTGCTCATTTGGTTATTGGTCTCGTTCCTGAGCAAGGTTTTAGTCCAGGTTACTAACCTCATACTTCTTCCATTTCACAACGTTAAAGCCGCACTGAGCTCTTGGGAACATTGGGAAACAGTTTGATACCATTACCCAGATTTATCTAGCTATCTAGAGTTCCTTTTCTGTCATTATTTAACTATTCAGGGTGTAATGAATGGATTTGAGAACCTGCTTGCACCCTTCACAATCCCTGTTTTCAATATATAAATATGGACACACACTGCTCTTCAGGCACGCAGGACGTTCTTTCCATCTCCCCTCTAATTCCCTCTCCTGGTTCATTATGTTCAATCTACAAGGTCTGATTAATCTGTAGCACTTTCTCTGGGACCAGGTGTAAGACAATCCTAAAATCTCAAATATCCCTCCATTTTGTATGGCTTAAACATTATCTGCTATGTTTTTTTCCCCCTCATGGTCCATGGTTCAGAACTTTGACTCTACCAAATCATCTCAGTCTTCTTACTTTCTGAGATGTGCAAACGCTGTCTCGTATATAATCTCACGACTTCACCACCAGAAAATGAAATTCTCGGTCGTCACCTGGTATTATGATGTACAATACGAGTGTGTGAGACTGAAGCGAAGACTGGACATGTTTACACTGTGGCATGAACACTGTAAATGTTTGACTAGACACTGACATGAGGATGACTGATCTTTATGAAAAGAATTGCATTTTTTCTTTACTTGTATATTAACAGGTGAAATTGACAGTTTAATCAGAGTGCAAATAAAGCATGAGGACATATTTAACCAATGCATGACAGCTGTGATTTTTAAATTAGCTTTGAGAAAGAAAAAAAAATAGCTGGTGAGTGAACAGCTCTTTATAGCTGCTATAACATAAGTGATAACAGGAATTAACTTGTCTCTCAGGCATTACACACCATTTAACTCTAAACTGTTTAAAAAAAAAAAGAAAAGGATGTTTTGTAATTTCCATCCATCTAGAAACCTCTGTAGTACAACTAGGGACCATGGAGGCCAGTGGTGATTACCATTGAAATTATTCCCATTTTACGACCACGGTAGGACCTCTGGTCAACATTCACACATGCTCATTCACACACTACGGGCAATTTGGGAATCCCAATGAGCCTAATCTGCATGTCTTTAGACTGCATTTGAAGGACAACACTATATGAAAATTATACTTACTCTGGGTAATAATAGTATATGGTGGCTTATATGAGTGCAGAAGGGGAGGTTTTGCCAAGGTCAGAGTGAAACCTACCCGAGTTTAATTTTAGAAGTCGATAAATTATGCCCATTAAAAAAATAAAAAATAAAAAAATAACTGGATGCTTAATAAAAAAAGAATTATGAGAAGCATTCAGGAAGTTTTTTCTAAACGACTGGTTTTGATATTTGATCTTTTTGTATACATATAGGGACTTTTATCAAAATAAAGATTCTGAGATATTTGACAAACCCATTTCACTTCATATTTCTCAAAATCAAAATTGAATAAGCCGTGCTTTAGTGTTCCATCTCACCTCCCAGGGTCCCTTCACTCCTGCACTGTACATACAGGGTCCTCGTTGTGACTCACTTGGTGTGTTACACATACAGGTGTGTTAGCCAATACACTAATATGTGCATTGCAGAGGTACTGGGAATTATGACACACTATCCTTACTGCACCACATATTTTCATGTATTTGTCTTGCTATAAAGCAATCACAGTAATGTGCAACAAAAATGTTTCACCACACTAGAGCCATTGCTCAATAATGATGCTTTTTTTCTGCCCTGCAAAAGATTGCAAAAAAAAAAAAAAAAGATTTTATAGGCCTTGCTGCATTCTGAAGCACATGGATTAAATCTCTCTCTCACACACACCCACACTCACACTCACACACACAACTGCAATAAAACTCTATATTGCCGCTGTGATGGACGGCTGTCTTTGGCAGCCTCTGTTACTTGGCGCTCCTTGCTGCCTGCAGCACTGGGCCTTTTCCCCAGCTCAGGTCTGTCCAAGAGAACGAGAGAACATTACATCACTTATTACCTCCGAACAGTGGGAAAAGACCTGCGAGTTCTTTTCCCACAAACACACATGCTTTAGACTTGGATCAGCCTTGCATTCCAGGTCTTACCTGCACATTGACATGGATTTAGTTCTTTATCATGAGGAATGGGGGTGATTTTTTTTTTTTGAATATGCTTAGGAAAAAAAGTTGCTTGAATCGAAAGAGGGATTGTGGATTTGGTAAAGGGCTCCCCAGTGTGCAACTAGGAAATCAGCAACATGAGTTACAACTACCAGTTTGAATAAAAAGGTCACGCTCTTGACATAAAGCACAACTGTACTTCATTCGACTCTGGTGAGTTCCCTTTACTGCTCCTCTATTCTCTTAGAGACCAAATCATTCTGTGGATCAAAAAAATAAATAAATAAAGAATCTTAAAACTGAGCGACTTTTATACGAGTCTATGGCATTGAAGTCCTCAGTTGTGTACGGGAGTTATTTTTGTGTCTATCTTGGTTAATGGATTCCTCCATTAGCCACAATGCTGTCTGACTACCTGCTGATAGTGGTGCCAGTGGGAATTAGTGCTTGCTTCATCTCAGCCTAAAGAGACAAAGAGCGGAAAATAAATAAATAAAGCAATAAGAGCAAAATGAAGATTGTTTGTTTTTAGTAGCTAACGGCTTTCCACTGGAGGGTGAAATAGATTAGATGAGGTTAGAGAAGGTATTCTAATTATTTAAAACATTTATGGCCTACACATTGGATCACAAAGTTGTCCTCCTCTAACGTTAGGATGTGTGGTGATATAGTATGATACAAGTTGATATTATGATACAGTCATGTGTAAAACCTTCTCTTTTAATTCTACACTACGTTTTTTTTGTGTAAAAAATATAGTAAAAATCATCTGCTCTTAGTATTAGGCAAAATATACACAATTGTTTTCACTTTACCATTAGTTATTTCACAAAAATGAAGCCAAAATCAAAGAATTAAGGTTACGGAATGGCTTAATCAAAGTCAAGTTCCCAACCCAAATGAAAGGCTGTGGCAGGATCTTAAAAGAGCTCTGCATATGCAACAGCTCTCTTCAGGACCTGCCACAGCACTTCATTTGGGTTAGGGTCTGGACTTTGATTAAGCCATTCCATAACCTTAATTCTTTTATTCTGCAGCCATTCTGATGTAGATTTTTTGGTGTGTTTCAGATCATTGTCCTGTTGCATGACACAATTTCAACCAAGTTTTAGTTGTCAGACTAATGGTCTCACATTTGCCTCTAGAATACATTGGCCTTCTATCCGGAGAGTTCGTGGTCGACTCAAAGACTGCAAGGTGCCCAGGTCCTTTGGCTGCAAAAACAACCATAAGTCATCATCCCTCCACTGCCATGCTCGACAACGGATATGAGGTGTTTCTGCTGAAAAACTGTGCCATAAAAACCAAACAACTTGACTTTGGTCACATCTTTTCATAGGACATTGCCTTATGGTTTGTTCAGATGCAGTTTTGTGAACCTCAGACATGATTCTATGTTTTTTTTAGTCAGTAGAGGCTTTCTTCCAAACAAACCGTACTTGTTCTGTCTTTTTCTAATTGTGCTGTCATGGACATGTTCAGTGAGACTTGTAGGGACTGAGATATAGTGCTTGCATTTTTGTGTATTTCTTTGTGGATTCCACAGTCTGCCGTTGGGATGAATGTATTGGGGCGTCCAGTCCGAGGAAGATTGACACCAGTCTCGAATGCTTTTCACTTGTGAATAATCTCCTCTAATTATTCTCTCTCCATCTGTGCATAGTTGTCTTCTTTCCTGCTGTCAATATGACAGGAGGACTAAACGAAGCTTTCAGTAAATAGAAAAATTGTGATTCATAGAAACCCTACTAAAGAAAAAGGCACTGAGACTGCAAATAGATTAATTGTAAGTGATTCTGACTGCTGAGGTGGGATCCAGGTTTTCTCCAGAGGGAACGGTGTCCCTGTCCCAGCAGGAGGCCCAGCAAGAGCACTTCTGTCTGCAGGAAAGCCCAAGAGAGGTGGGCTGAAAAGTGATTATGACAAATAGCTCTCAGGTTTCCTAACTGGGGAGCTTCATGAGCTTTTGGAGACAGTGGAGGATGGTTATAGCCTCCTTGGCGTTTTGTTAGTGTAAACAATTCTTTTCAGTTTCACAGAGCAATGGGGAAAAATGTTGGGAGGAAAAATGATTAAAGATCAGTGATCAGTCAGAAAAAACATTTTTCTATATTCTTGTGATGTACTGGCAATATGGCAAAACCCAAAATGGTTTAAAGTGTTTAAGTGCATATAATTGTGTCAACAGGGAGTCCTAAAACAATTCTCTTTGCTGTCCCCAAAAATCCTTTAAATGGGAAACTAAAAGTAGATATATTAAGCATACATCATCCATCCAAATGACGTATGGCTGTTATAATGCACAACTTTTACCAAGCATTACCAACTGTGCGTCAAGAAGTTTTAGTTCTGAACAGATTAGTACAGGATTGCATCACTGTAGCCCATCCATCTCAAAGTCAAACTTGGTTTGATCATATGGGATATGTAATTTATGAAATGCCCCCTTAGTAAAAAAATTAAAGGTAAAGCCATGAATAATCTATGAGCCATGACTACTATGAATACGCTGTGGAGATGCAAATCTCGGAAAATAAGAGCTCGAATGAAAAGTTCTAGTCCAATGGTTTCTACTATTTGTGCTGTGTTTCAGGTCAAAGGTTGAGTGTGGTTGGGGAAAGCACTGGGCAGATGGTTGCTGTCCCTCTGGGCGGTCTGATGACCCAGCGGAGCATAGTGAGTTTATGCCATCTGGACCACCAGGCTCAAAGGAAAGAGCAAAGGAAGGCAAAAGGCAGTGACATTGAAAGCTCGGTGTCTCTCTCTCCCGTGCCTCCTTCCCCAAAGGTACAGTACGCTTATGAATCTATATAGATATAGTTGTGCCGAATTTATCAGTCTTTCCCCATTTTAGTGTGTAAGAGCTTGAACTGTGATGCATTTCACTCCCTAAGCATAGAAATGTATTTCCTGCTGAGAGAATTAATAAGGTCGAGAGAAGTAATAGCTTTCTGATAGGCAACATTTAACACACGTTTTTACGTTAGAAATCCGTGAAAATTACAAAAGCCATTACAGACTCGATCTGAAAGTTTCTGAATCTATTTTTGAAAAAGTAATTGCTTTGTTATGTAGCATGAAAAAGGGATGCATATGAAATGTTTAGATGTAAAGGTTGTTTACTGCAATTTATTTATTTATTTTTTTCTTTATCTACAGAAACAAAACTCCATAATTGCAATATGAGTGCACTGTTTAAAAGTTTAAATCACTCCATTCCAGGCTGCATTTCCTCACAGGAGTAACTCATTGTTTTTTTTTATAGTCATCACTATAATTAAATATTGTAATATTTATGTTAATTGTGTGAACCTGGCCATAAAGAACATTACTCACACAGCATAGTCTATCCAGAGACATTTCTTAAAGCTCTTTGGGAAGAATGCAGAATTGATTTTACCGTTCTTAAATACTGTATGAGTGTGTTCATCACCATCACACTCTCTCTGATTATCTTACTGTATGTCCATACTTTTTGTTAAACATGGCCCAGTTCAGTATCCTCTTGAATTTCACTTTTTTTCACGGTCAGTTCAACTACGTTTTCGCTAAGTTCAAGCATACACAATGTATATTATGTAACTAGGCCTTCGTTGTTTTTTTTATCCACTAAATATAAACTGTGTCGAGAAACCTAACCCTTCACCATAGTCAGATTTCACATTCTTACATAATGACACACAGGTGGAGTTCATCAGCCATATTCACTCGGTCATTAGTCACCATTCATCAGTGTGCATTGAGAATTCATAATCATCACCATTTCTTCATCCCTTTTGAGAAAAGGTAGCTGGAAGGTGTGCATACCAGTAGGAACACATATCTACATCAAGCCATATTGAAAAGTGCGTTTAGTATACAGAAGTTCCTCTTTCTTCCGATTATTCCCCTTACCTGTGTGGCTCATTACATTATTTTCTCCATCCTTCAGTCTCTGACCTCTCACTTGTCTCCTTTAAAACAGATATTCTCCTCCTTCCTTTCCTCTAACCCATAATCCTGTTAGAGGGATGGGCTTTGATCTCCTGTGACTGATCATGTTGCTGGTGTAAAGAGAAAGAGCTAGAGAGAGAATAAAAGCATCAGTGTACTGATGATTAAAGAGAAATATGCATCGGCCCTCGTGTTAGTTCCTGCGCTGGTCTCATACACGCTCCCTCTAGGTGAATGAAGAACAAGAAGAGAGAGAGAGAAAAAAGCTAGGAACAAGCACATAGCCTTAAAACAAAAGTTTACATGACTAGAAAGCACCAAAGTCCATTTTCTGATTCTATCATGACATTGAAGTAAACAAAATGATTCTATATAATATAAAATAAAGGAAACCTTACAGTCATTGTGTCAGTATTATAGTGTTCTTTACCTTTTCGTTGCTCATACGGTGCTGTTGTTTATACAGTTTCATTACTAAAAGAGTTGAGATAGTCCTCAACTTCATCAGTGGGCTACGAGGGGCGTTCAAGACAAACCAGGACTTGTGATGAAACAGGTGGCTAGGAGAATAAACTGGAGTTGTTCCCAAGAACATTCAGTGAGTGGAACACCTGATCCTTGAAAATCAACTTGTCACCAACTTGAGGAAGAGACACATCTGTATCTGGGAAGTTTACACACAATCAATCACAAACAGCACTTGTACATTACAGGAACTTGGCTGGGAATTATTGCCACATCCCCCTTACAGTGGCATGGCTCACGTGTCACTAGTGAAACGCTGGGTTAAATGCATTAGATGTTCAAGTCGAACCGGGACATTTGATTATGCAGAATAACAGAACAAAGTTATTAGCCTTTATTTTTTATTGTACATAAGTGTAGTTTTTAACTCTAACAACTGTGTTCTGTTATTCTGCATGCTCCAATGTCCCGGTTTGACTTTAACACCCCTTGTATTAGGGCTAAAAATAAAAGAAATTAACATACAGTTTAATTTTCAAGGTGGATTATGTTGATTATTTGCAAAAGCAAGTACAAGAATAATACACAGATTGTTATGAAGAAGTGGGGCCTTAGCTGAGGCTGTAGATTCATGCAGCCTTTCAGTGACAGTCACATACACAGAGTAAATTGCCTTCTGTGTGCATTTGGGCTTTTTCAACCAATGTTACCGACACATCTCTGCTAACAGTATGAACAACTTCTATCTGGCTTTTCCACCTAAGATGTCTATTGATTCAAAGGAAAAATGGCATGAACTCAGGAGCTCATTATTGACTTATTATGTCAAGAATATTAAGTCAGGGGTAACTCAGTGGTTAAGGCATTGGACTATGGTTCTGGAGGTTCTAGGTTCAAATCCCATTACCACTAAGTTGTCCCTGTGGAAGCGCAAGGGCTCTTCATCAAGGCCTGTAACCCTCAACTGCTCAGACCAGATGTATAATAAGATAAAAATGTGAGTCGCTCTGGATAAGGGCATCTGCTAAATGGATATCACAGGTGCATTTAAGTTTTTTTTTTTTTTTTACATTTTGTCAATTAGTGACACCAAATGATTGATAGACAGTGGCTTAGGAAAGTATTTAAACACCTTTCCTTCTTTTAGTATTATAGATTTAATTTAAATAGATTATTCAAAAATAATCCATGATGGGGGACTATTTATTTATTTTCTTGCAAATGTATTAAAAGCCACTCTAATTTTAAGTATTCAGACCCTTGGCTAAGGCGCTGCATACTTAGCCCAGGTGGGTTCTGTTTGCTTTGATGATCTTGAGCCGTCTCTAGAACTTGACTGGCGTCCACCTGCGGCAAATTCTCCTGATTGGACATAATTTAGGAAGCACACAACATGCATTTATATAGAGAGCTCCAGTGTGCGGATGGGGAGAAGGTTCATTTTCCAATTAGCCTAATCTGTAGTGATGGGTCGTTCATGAACGATTCCTTCTTTTGACTGAGTTTTTAATGTGACTCAGAAGAATGAATAGTCTCAAAGTGATTCGTTCATTTTCTACTGGGCGCATGCGCAAAGCATCGCAAAACCTCCGTATTTTATGTACAGGAAACGAGTACGTAGTTACCTCTCGAGTCATTTGGTCCGAATCGTTCGTTATTTTGTCACGTGATTCCCATAGACGCTTTGCCGTGCATGCGGACTAGAAGACTCGAGAAGAATCGTTCAATTCTGTTTCCTGCACTGCATAGCGATTCTGAGAGTCACGTGACAAAAAACGGATAAGATATGAGGGGTGAGCTGCTCATTCTGTTTATCATGCCTATATCTGTTTATATATGTCCTTAGCTGCATATTTTCATTACCGGAACTATAGCCAAAATGTGTATATGTTGGGGTCTGCTTATTGAAATGTAACATTTTATTTTATTTCTGATTAAAAGAACGAAATAAACTAAATGACTCAAACCAAGATACGTTCATTTTGAGAGAACCGAGTCACTAAACTGATTCAAACTTCCCATTACTTATCTACATGTTTTTGGACAGTGAGAGGCTGAAGCCCAAATCCTTCTATAACCCCTAATCAAGGGCACTACTTGGTGGGTGGAACAAGGGATTGTACACAATAGTGCACTAGGTTTCCATTTAACGCGATTTGGGTTTCAACCCAGGACCCGGAAGTTAACGTAGGTGATTTTCTAAAGTGGAATAAACGAGGAAATAAAGAGAAACTTGCGATTTTATTCGCTTACGTTTTATTCTCCTCACCATTTTGCTAATTAACATTGGTAAGAACTACTGTACTTTCACCACTTTTAAATACACTTGCGGTTGCCAAGCAGTCGCGTTTAGTCTGTTCCGCCACTCGAGGAAGGATATGCGTTGACAGAGCAAAATAACTGGTTAAATAAACAAACAAATCATAATCTGTTACTAAATGGCGTTTGTGGAACTGTTGTATGTCATAAAGGGATAAAATGCCTACAAGTGTTTCGCTGAGAACCAGCACAACTGCACCCCCTCTCATATAATACTGTTTATTTATTGCTGCTTATTTAAATCGTGTACCTTTTTACCCCTCCTCTTTGCAGGTTACCTCATGTAACCACATACTGTAGTACGCTTCCTCATCCTGTGATTATTATGAATATGGGACAAAGGATTTTAACATCTTTAGGTGTACGGCTAATACAAGTTTTCTCATTAAACGTTTGAGCGTTCAAATGTACCACAGCTGTCTCTGCATTCAAAAATATTTCCTCTATAATATATAAAAATAAAAATGCCATCTTTCTTTTAGCTTAAAATTTTTATTTCTGCAGATCATATAATCAACCATCAGATGATACAGCACAAAGATACTGTTATTGACAACATTTACACACTACGTATCAGTCGCATACATGCTTAGCGGTCAATTCTTAGCTTGTATGTGATTGCAAAGCATTGGAATTGTACCTCTTAATCAGTTCACTGGAATTTAATTGCTGAAAAATGGTTATTCTCCGACTACACATTTACAGTTTTATATTCATTTTGCAGATTTTTCTGTTGACAATCTTATTGGTTGGGGGGGGGGGGATTCTGCACAAGCACCATAAAAAGGCAGTAAAAACTTTTTTTTTTTTCACTTTAAGCAACAAAGTGCAAAGCAACATCATTTCATAGAAAAAGTCAGACAAACTTCAGACCACAACCATAAAACATTCTCCGGTCCGTTGCTTCCGTAAGGGGTCGCCACAGAAGAAATATCTTCCTGCATATTTAATTTGGCACAGGGTTTACACTGGATGGACTTCCTGTTGCATCCCTTCCATTTTTTATTTAATCAGGCACTGACTGAGTTTGGTGATTTGCCTCCCACATGGCAGGTGAGAATTTTATCAATAATAAAATAATTTTATTTTATTATTATTTTTTTTAAATAAAAAGTGCAACCATAAAATGAAGACACTATTTGACATTACAAAATCATGAATTGTGCATTAAGTAAATGTTTTTGGAAAACTAATTTCATATGTTTTAGGTTTTTCCATATTTCTTCTTGAAAAGGGGGGAAAAAACCTGGCAGTCTTATCTCAGATTTCAACACTTTTATTTAGTTATATAATTTTACCTCCACTGGTTTAGGACAAGGGCACACATATAGGTTAGGCTAAATCCACATTAAAGACTTGTTATATTATCATAGTGGACAAAAGGTGACCACATTTTTTTAACCACGTATAGACATCAAATGTTTTTGTGCACATGTTTAAACTTGAGTTTACATCAACATATTTAATTCATCATTTTTCAGGAATCAACCTTCACAATCCACAATTAAATCACTTGAACAAAGAAACACAAAGTCCCCTTAAGCTCCAAGACCTTATCTAAACTCCAGACTGTTATAGAAACAGGCTGATGACAAAGAGGCAGTTCTCAGATGCTTTCATGCATTGCAGTCTTTTCGCACATGAGAATGCTGGTGAGAAATCTAAGCAGCGTCCTGTATTTATGAACACCGCCTGACATTTTCTAGACATTAAAAAAAAAAACATCCACAGAACCACAATGTCAGTCGCCTTTCTACACTGAAATGTACTTCAAGTTCAGGTCATGACTTGATCTGTGTCTAGAAAATGCATGCACAGGTTTCATAGGAAGCAGGAAGGCATTTACAGTACATAGCAAGAGCTGCAAATATGCTTAATATAAGACATCGCATAAAAGTTTTAAATCTTAGAAGTATCTTATCTAGTCAAGATGCAACAGCAGCATATGCATGTAATCTTTGCAAATATATATGCTATTGTCAATATATCTATGAATATATCTATATAAAGAGTAATATAATCTATTTTAGTAAATTTCTATAGTATTTGGTAGGGTTTTGAAACATTTAAGGTACATTCAGTTACCCTGTGGTACTTTAAACAGAACAAAATATTAAATATATCTACAGTTTTAAAAGCAATGCTTGACACACTTGCATACACACACATACATATATAGAGACCTCTTATTTTAAAATACAAATTGTGTATAAAATAGGATTTTTAGAATATAATTTATTTCTTTAACTGAGAGATTTAGGAACTCCACTGACCAAGTCCTCAGCACTGTCGAGATTCAGAACGAGGGTCAAAAAGGCTGTCTATAAACAAAGAAATCTGTAAACCGGGAAACCAACAATAGACCAGCACCATTTTGCGATCGTTTACTATACAACACAATTTTTGATATCTTTATGCAAAATTGCTTTTCAGCCTAAATATACTCAAATGTTACAATGGTAAAGGGATAATTCAACTAGCTGCCAAACCACATCATGAAAGATATTCAATGCATTAATTTTGTTCAAACTATTCTTTTATGGAGCTTGAACATTAGAATTTAGATTTTTAAGGCTACATTCACATTACCAACCTAAAATGACTCAATTCCAAATTTTTACCCCAACTGTGACACATCTAATTATTTTAGGGCTGTCTGAATGCACAAATCCGATGTTTTTCACATCAGATCCGAGTCAGTTACATATGTGTAGTCAGTCCTAGATCAGATAGGGGATACATGTTGTCATGTGACTTGAATGAGACCAAGCTGATCAAAGTCATGTGACTTTTTGCCTCTGCACATACATACGGTGCAATCTGGTGTCAGCCAGAGCAGAGATTTCGCAACAGTTCAATAGCTGCTAAAACAGCTAAAGTCGGGGGTCTGGCTTTATTTCTTCTTCTTGACCGCTTCAGAGCAACACCCCATGCATATCTGTTGGTAAAATTGCATCCATTTTTTGTAAGGAATGACAAGTCGCACAAATCTGATGCGTTTTATTCTAGATAACGTGAGCGAAGATGTATCCATGTGCACATGCTTGCTATTTCAAAGGAGATAAAAGTCCCCCCTAATTATGAATGTGAACCGTTGTGACATGCAAATTCTATCTAACCAAAATCTGAATTGAACAATGTGGCTTATGTGAACGTAGCCTCAAATGGAGCTTTCCTGGTACTAAAGCATTTCCACATATCAGCCAATCAGGATCAACATACTTCAAATGTACATCACCCCTGCATCATACAAACATCAATTTTAACTCATGTGCTCATGTTAATATTAATAGTGATACTTGAATATACAGTGAAGTCCAAAAATCTGAGACCACATAAAAAATCTGGTATTATTTCAAACGAAAAATACAAAGTTGGAGTTTAAAAAAAATCCAAAACATGAAAGTAAATGTGCAACAAATTTATAGAACACTACATAAACGTAAGAAAATTTGAGATATAGACCATGTTAACATTTTTTTTTATAAAATATAAGATTTTACATGAATCTAATTGATTTATTTAAAGCAAATGTTTAGACAATTTGTTGAATCTGATATAAACGGCATCATAAGACTTTGCACATATTTGTGGAGAATGTCTCTGCTTGAGTGCACATTGCCGTTAAAGCAAAAGTTTTTATTCTTAATTATTGCATATAATAGCATTTATTTTAACTTGTTAAAAAAGTAATAGAAGCATTTTTCTAGTAGTCTCAGACTTAACCACCTCACTGTATGTGCATAATATAGAAAAGTTAATTTAAGACAGTGTATTGCCCTCTAAGAACCGTGTCCATTACAAAGAACCAACAACACAAAATGCAAATAATTTAAATTAAAGCAGTAAAATTGTCTTTTCAATATCAAAACAAAACAGTGCAATACAAAATGACAAAAACCGATGAACATGGTCCTTACATACTACTCCTTATGGTGCTACTTTGGAATGAGAGCAGATTTGTTCCCTCACTTTGAACCAAGAACATCCCATAGCATGATTGGGTTTTCACACTTGTGAACTCCCTGCCAGTGCTCCAATACGTCCTGCTTGCTGCTCAAAACCTCACTGCACAGGATGCAATTAAAGTGTGACCCTGCTCTAAGAGTCACCCTTTTGACAGGGCCCTCAGAGATGTACTCATCTTTAACTTCTTTCTTCAGTTCCCTTTCTTCCTCTTGGCTCTCTACAACTCCTTGGTGGTGTGAGTGCAGGTGGCACTCAAGCTTGGAGAACGAGAAGAACTCCTCATCACAACTTCCACAGTGTACCAAGTTGCGCCTCTCATTGAGTTGCCTCCAATAGTGGGCGGCGTGTTTAACCAGCTCATTCTCAGCTTCGCGTCCCTCGTGCATGGCCCCCTCTTTTAAACGGACTTGGACTTCTTCACCATGCACATACAACAAGTGTAGCTTCATGTCAGCAAAGGTGGGTGTTATTGCCTGGCAACGGCCACACTTTATTTGCAACTCTACAGGATCCACAGGCTGCTCTGAAGTTTGGTCCTCAGAATCCATAAACCTAAAAAGGTACAGGAACAAAAAGTCGAAGGCATTCCATTATATCGGCTGACTTTTTATGCTGCAAATATTCCAACATAACATTGCACAAAATAAAGTCTATAAAAAAAATATGGTGTGCCACGGTTAGTATAGAACCTATATATACACACCTGATCAACCCTGGTCCTCGAGAGCCATAGCCCAGCATGCACTACTCACTACTGATTACCTGGATCAGGTTTGTTCAGTCAATTAGAAGCTCGAAGACAGCATCTTAGATGAAGGTGTAGTGGAGAAGACAAAGTCATTGGGATCTTCCAGCTTCTGATTGACTGAACACACCTGATCCAGGTAATCAGCAGTGAGTAGTGCAGGGGTAATTGGAAAACATGCAAGACTGCAGCTCTCGAGACCTGGGTTGTAGATGAACTAGAGTGGCCTGCGCAGAGAACTGACTTCAACCTCACTGAACACACTGAACTGGACTGTTCTGCTTGTAGATATTCTTACCCTTCTTCAGGTGTATTCTCCTCATGTTGACGGATGGATGGCTCCACAGTAAGGATGACCCTGTGCACTTCTCGGAGATGACTGAAGTACACCCCGACATACCCAAACACTTTCTCACAAAACTCGCAGCGGAGGCTCTTCCTAGGCCTCCCCTCTGAATGGTGAAGCTTCATGTGTGTGCTTAGACTACCTGAGTGAGCATAGGATTTCCTACACACCGGACACCCATAAGGTCTCAGGTTACTGTGGCTGTTCATGTGACTTTGTAAGTGATGCTTGAACTGAAAACACCTACTGCACGTTGTACATCGGTGGAGGGCATGGCTACCCACATACGTAAACCTTCCACAATTTCCAGTTTCAGGCATAGATTGCTCCCTTGGAGTCGGTAAGGACACTAAGCTTGGCTGGACAGTCAGTGTTTTTCCTGAAATCCCCTGCCCCATGACAAGTTTCTGGTCAGGGCTTTTACAGCTTGAGAGAGAAGCTAGTGGTACAAGTTGGGGAACAGTGGTTTTCATTACTAGAATAGGCTTTGGGCGAATGCTGCGATACTTTTTAGAAATGTCCATTACCTTGTCTTCTGGCAAACAAGACTGGGTATTAGATGGTGGTTTTTCTGGTATTCTCCTGGAGAAAAATGACAATGATCTTTTTTTTTTGGCCTCAAAAGACATAACATCCTCTATGGTTTTCCTTTTCCTCCCTCTCTTCTTACCTGTGGGTTTCTTGCAGTGGATAGTACTTGCACTCTTGATTCTCTTGTCTGCATCCTTGCCTTTGGTGTCCGGAGAAATTTTTGGCCCATTTTGGGACTGAAACGATGAGACTTTCACTGGGGAATGGGTGCTGGCAAGACCTGATGATTGTAAGAGGGAATTCTTCACCTTGGCATATGGCAGAATGGGGAGTTTGCCTTTGGGGGGAGAGGGTATGATCTGAACAGCTTTGCTGAAGATAGTGGGGGAGAGGACAGTAATAGCACTTCCTGTGGAGGCACCATCTGTCTGGGTTTTTATGGTTTTGCTGTTACTGACAGGAGCAACAAGTGCAGTGGCAGAGGCTCTGGTGGAGTAGCTGAAGTTGTTCAGAGAATCAATGCTTCTTTTAACAGCTTGCTCTGTCTGTGACCCTGTGCAAAGGACAGCATTGTCTGGCAGCAAGATTTCCGATGAAGCAGCAGAGCCCATCCCAACAATCTGTTCAGATGATGATTCCGGGGTCTCAGGTGAACTGGAAACACCCAAGGCTGTTTTTACTACAGACTTTGCCTGTAGGAGTTTGGCCATCTTGGCTGGGGTCTGCATCTTACTACTGGCTTTCTCTGAAGCCCTCTGGCTTCTGATTGACTGATACCTGGGAATAGGCAATTTTAAGTTCTTTTGGATTTGGCTTTGTGGTGATGTCTGTGGCAAGGCCACCAAGGAGAAAGTACCCTCCTGTCCAGCTACCTGCATGAGTGCATAGTTTTGAGCAGGTACTAAAATGGATTTGGGACTGACTGCTGTAGAAGCCTCTGGAAGGGTGGAGGGTGGTTGGCTGGATATCACTGCAGAGGATGAACCCAATGTTGGAGCTTTAGGTGCAATGGTACGAAATTGAATAGCCTTTGTCTGTGCAATAGGACGGCCATCATCTGTTCAAGAGAACATATGGTTTCCATCAAATCATGGCTGTGCATGAATTAACTGCATTTTGGTTATTCTTGGCTAAGAATGTAAATAAACAAATAAGTAAATAAATGACTGAAATTCAATCAATGTCATCCCCCCACACAATATTATGGTGTAATGTAATGCCACTATTGTAATACCTACATGGCAAATGTACACATAGAAAGGTTTTACATGCAAGCTTTTTTTTTTAATTAAAGGCTAACTAAGGCCTTTATCTGTATAGTTGTTCTGACTCCCAAAAAGATGTATGAAGTGTCAAAGTCTAAACTTATTGTTGTGAAGCTGAGCTGAGTTTTAGTTTAAGAGATTTCGAGGACCTGGAGGAGTTTGGCACCCAATTCTGACAGTGCATGCACCCTTGGCACCTTCTTCCTCTCATGTTCCATGAAATACTTGAACTTTATTCAGACCATTGATCCCAGCTCATCTGTGACTCATGCCAGAAATGCGAAGAGAGGAAAAGTCTTATGGAGAGCGATGTTGGCACCCAGTAGTAGCCAGGAGGTTTTGCACAATGAAGAAAAGATTGATTAGGGTAAAAATATGACAGGGGTTAACTTCTAGAAAGTGAAAAGGAGATTCTTACCTAATTTGCAATGTATTTAAAACATATGAAGCTTTAACGTGATGGTTATAACTGTGGGGATTATTTTGAACAAAAAGGTGTTGAGGTTTGATGTAATGCTTGAAATCTATGATTATTCAAAATCCTTGCTTCGGCCTGACATTGACACACCTGGTCACTTATACCTGGACAGGATAACATCCAGTGAGAAATGTGATTTGTGCAGCTTTCAGTGAAACCAGCATTGCAAAGACCAATACTGTGATAATGAGACATTACGTTATCCAGACCTAGTACTAATGTTGGAGTAAAAGATGATATTAACAGCAACGTGTCTTAAATTGAAGCTATTCTAAACTTAACAAAAAGGGGCATCCTCTTAGATAACAGGGAAGATGTATTTATTTTGGTCACAACCAGATACACAATGAGACAGACCAGCTACACAGATCAGCAGAGGAGAGGTGAAGAGTTCAAAGGTGATGATCTGTTGTTTATGTTAGTGGAGGAGTTATTGTCAAGCTCTTTGTGTGTGTGTGTGTGTGTGTGTGTGTGTGTGTGTGTGTGTGTGTGTGTGTGTGTGTGCGCCTCAGCCATGCATAAAAAAAAAGAATGTGCTGAGAAGGCCAATGGATGGTCATAAGGTCTGGAGAACCAACTCCCCCACCCTCCGGGCTTGATAGCACTTGTGTAACCATTCTTTTACTTTTGTACCAATCAGCCATAACAATAAAACACATGCTTAATATTGTGCAGGTCCCACTTGTGCCACCAAAGAGCTTTTACTCCTTAAGACATCCTCAGGATGAGCTGTGGTATCTGCCACTAAAACATATGCAGATTTTTAAAAAATTCTGTAAGCTGAGAATTAAAGCCTTCATGTTTCTCACTTGTTTTGTCCAGCACACCTCTGAAAAGTTCAACTGGAGTGAAAATTTCTGTCATGTTCCCGAAAACTATTGCTGAACAATTATTCCTGCTAAAAGAAACCCTTGCAATTAGGGAACAACGTTAAGATGAAGGAGTGTTGTTGGTCTGAAAGCATAAAGAACATTGTTATGCTCTACACTATTCATGTGTTGGCTGGTGGCAAAGCATCCTGTGTGGTAGGACCAAATATTTCACTAAGTATGTTTAGAAATGTAACAAAACAAAATAAAAAAGGTATATATAAAAAAAATGATGATAGTAAGAGAATCACAATATAAAACAAATTGTGATAAAATTGTATCAGAGGTGGTCCCTGGTGATTCCTATCCCTACCTACAGTTTAAGTCAAATGTTTGTACACCTTATTCAATGTTTTTTTTGTTGTTGTTATTTATTTTCTACATTCTGAAACAATACCGAAGATTTCATAACTATGAAAACACGTATGGAATTAGGTAATTAAGTAAAAACATCAACAACACCAGCGAGGCAGACTGTTCTAGAATAGTTCTTGCAGGAACAGTATTGTCAAGTACATTTGGCAATCACCATAATGAAACTGTCTCTTATGAAGATCATCCCAGAAAGCAAGACAAAACCTTACCTCTGCTCAAAGTTCTAATAAAGTTACCAGCCTCAACCACTATTTCACTAGTCACTATTTCACTATCACTATTTTAAAAGCACCTCAGATTAGAGCTGTTAGGAAGTCTTTACAGAGCAGACATAGCAGATACATCTCAATATCACCAGCTCAAAGGAGACTATTTAATATTTTGGACGCCTTCAGCATTATTTCACAATGCAGAAAAAAATATAAAAGTCAGGAAAGACCATGGACTTAGGTGGCGTGTCTAAACCTTTGACAGAGTGTGTGTATATCTCACCTCTTGACAGGTGCCACTGTAACCATAGATAATTATTGTTATTCACTTCAACAGACAGAGGTTTTCATTATAGGGCTGCTTAGTGTAGAACTTTTCAAAGCTAATACACTGTGGTAATCGCACTGTTCATACATATTCATGTTATTATTATAATCTGTATAGTATATTGTGTACATGAGAAAGGATGTATAATGTTTGTAATCTTTGTACTCACGTTGTAAGGGTGATTTTAATGGGCTGGCCTGCGGCTCCTGGGATTTCATGGCTGCCATTGTCACTATAAACATAAACACGAGAAGACAACTTAGTATTTTCTTTTATTAAAGTGATATCTTAAGTAACAGTAAATAATTGTGTCTATTAGATACAGTTTGTTTGCAGTCTTTTGGTCCTTCTCCATCTCACATTTATACACGCACTCAGTATAAAATACAGAGGACATTCCAGATGTCACAGGGCTAAAGATTAGCAGGGGTTCAAAGGTAGGGGGAAAAAAAAAACAACAGGGAGAGGACAAGAAAAGGGGGAAGCAATAAGGGAGGAGGCATGTGATCTGAGATGACAAAATAGATTTGTGTGTGCATGCTCTGGCCTATAGGTGAGGTTCCTGTAGCTGTAGCTGTGTGATAACAGGTTTGGAGTGTTATTGTGTGCATGGGTTTAGGGGTAATATGGTAAGCCGTGGTAGTCCAGCGCCTGCAGCCCTTGAGGGAGAGGGAGCGAGATGAAAGCAGTTGATGTGCACTAGATAACAGAGATGGACGCAACACAATGCATCTGGCTGGAGAGTCTATTTCTAAGAGGAGGAAGTGATCATAAAGATGTTCTCCACTTTTTCCTTTATCCAGTAATAATCCTTTCACATGCTTCAAATCATTACTTTTACAAAAAATGCCATTACGGCAAAAATATAGCGTATAATTGCATCCAGGTTTCCTGTTCACTTCTGAACTGCATGAATGAACTTGGATTTATTTAGTTATTCTATTTGTACAGAGATGTGCACAGAATAAAGTAGTTAAACTGTGGGATTAGTGTGCACATGCTCCGTTTCCTCTTACAGCATTACAATGACTCAGGAAGAAAAATACGATCAGTCAGCAGATCTGTGCACATACACCCCCCCCCCCCAACACACACACACACACACACACACACACACACACACACACACACACACAGGGTAATAAATGAAGGAAAAAAAATCTGTTCAGTTATACCATGTGAGAAAAAATAATTAACACAGTAGTAGGCTCTGCTAGTGTAGCAGTTTACACACACACACACAGTCTCTCTCTGAGTCATTAGCTGTCACCTGAGCCAATCAATGTAAAAGGAAAAATCTATTCCAATTTTGAAACTACAGGCTTGCCTCGGCATGCAGGAGGTGAACTAATCAATAAGTAAATCTCAGTGCATCTGAAAGGAGAGATTAATAGAGGAAAAATATCACCAGTCTGCAAATTCAGGGCGGTTCAGTGTACTGCACGGCCAGCTCTATATATCTGAATGTTACATTCGGCACGACTAACACTCGGATGCACCGGCAGTCTTCCCGTTCACACAACATTTCCGGATCAAGATCCGACATCAATTCTGTGAAACACCAGTGTTTACCACACCGTAGAAATATTATTAAATTTGCACGTACAGAAAATAAAAGAAAGGTGGCTTTCAGCGAATATGTGTGTGGGAGATGGATGTATAGTCTAAGAGATGATAACGCAGAGAGCTTCTTCCTTTAGGCAGTGATTATTTTAAGGTTTCTGGAGAGAAGAGCCTCATTTCCTCACTCAGGCCCAACAGGATGCTGTAAATCTAAAGTGTTAAACTCTGACCTATGGAATGCGGTCTCCAAGAGCGATCTGGCAAATGCCACCTATGTGCTGCGGCACAGGACAGGAAGTGAACGCAGCTGTCCAAGTCTCACAGAATAGTATGATGATGTCACAAGTGCTTCCAGATCAACAGTGTGCTTCAAACATTTTAAATGCCTTATGGAGTGGGAGTGGGATTTAAGCAGATGGTCTGATCGAAAAACAGTATCGACCCGCTTACAATCCAATTCCCATTTCACCATCTTTATTTTCACAGATAGCTCAATCGCAAAACTGTTTACCCGGTAAACTGACGGTTCAACATCAATGAACTGCTGAATGTGTCCCAAATGTTTCACGTGTCCGGTTGGGATGTGTGTGCCGAAGGACGGGGCTATTCACAGACAAGTCTGTTTGTGTGTGAGAGAAAGGATGACTAAAAACATTAATACTGTTTAAATAAGACTGTAAATGAGCGGGGCTGTATGGCTGGTTATCGATTAACGATTAATCAACTGAGTGTTAACGGGCATCACTGTGGCAAAGTGTTTAGCACGGAATTTCCTAAAGCTACTCTGGGAAGGTTTCCTCCCATGATCCAAAGACATGCAGATTTGGCAAAGTAGTATTTCCAAATCGCCCATAGTGTGAGAGTGTGTACCCTACAATGGACTGGCACACAACCCACGGTGTACCCTGGTGTGCTTCCCCTGGCACAGGCTACAGGTCTCGTGTGACCCTGTACAGGATAAGCAGTATAAAGAATGAGAGTGTGAGTGAGTGAGTGCTTTTTAAGGTGTTTGACTGTCGGTTAAGAAAAACATGTGAAATCTGTAACCATATTTGCAACCACCACAAAGTACTGGTGATATAAACATTAAGAAAAAATATATATCTAAATGCTACCAAAGCCGTCATCATATCATTGTTCCTACAGAAATTTAACGCATAATCACTTTTATTGTTTACAAGAACATTTGACTAATGTTCTGGTTCATTTTGATCAGTGAGAACCTAAACGTTCCGAGCTCGGTAATCCTGGCTGAGATGTGGCAATATTAGGCATAGCAGAAAAAAGTTAACTTCATTGTTCTTTCTTCATTGTGCGTTTAATGATGGCTCATAAACCAACTAGATGCAACCTGCCACCCGCTGTATCAGAGG